>JAIUCT010007502.1:0-13199 GCA_021307375.1 Tetraneura akinire
CTTCTCTTTCATTATTTCTCCAACAATTTTTCTTTCATCTCCTCTAACCTGAGTGGTATATCTTGACTCAGGTTGATGACTGAAATGTATACTTGTGCTATGTACTTCAACAATCGCTTCTTCATCAGTGTACAGTATAATTAGTTTAAATTTTTTGCAATATACATGCTTACAATACATATACATCTTCATCAACTTTTCACACTTCAAGTACTCCAACTTCTTTATGTACATTATACAAGTATTATTTACTTCTTGGAGATGTTTTCTAAACACTCCTGGACACCTAAAACGTTTAAATTATAAATATTATAGATTAACAATTATAATTAAAAATATATTATGCTATTAAATCCGTTACTAATTAAAAATGATGTACGAGTATTTGTATGTTTATAAATTGCAAACATTAGAACACGGGAAAATATTAATTTGCTTACTAACCAAATGAAAATTTATATTCTTATACGGTTTTAAGAGTTCAAACATTATCAACCAAGTTCATTGCAATAAGTAAGTTGTAATTATTATTTATTGTAACACATAATATAAGACAATTAATTAATATATCATATTTGTACAATTAAAATGGAATAAGCAGCACAATATATGTATGCAAGTAATTGACATTTTTTTTTATAGTTTAAATTTGTATAAAAATGTTGTATACACATTTTAATTTAAACTTTGGACTAGATACAAATTTTTATAATTTGATTTTTGTATTCTAATTATGTATAAACATTCACATTTTTTTCATCATAAATTTAAATTGTATTTATGTATGTATAAAATAAATAATTATTACTCGTACCTAATTGATAAAATATAAATATATAATTATGTTGTTATACCAAATAGCTGAGTACACACCACAATACATACACAACATGAACATTAACATGTTCAGCCAATAATATTAATATAAATGATTAATTTAACTATAATTATAAACCTAGTATATTCTGGTAAATGGTTTTATTGACCAATAGATATTTGTAAACAATTACTATTAATATTAATCGTATTTATTATTTCAATATTGGCGGCAAAAAGCAAAAAAACATACTAGAATAATGTAGATGCAATATTTTATAAGTGTCATATTTTTATGGTTATTATTACTATTTAAAATTATTTTAACATAGGAAAAAATGTAAAATTTTAAATTAACAAAACTAAATATGTGTAGTTTAAATACCTTTTTTGATTCAGCTTTCCATTTTCATATATATAATGCCATTCCTCTCCAGGAACTTTAAACTGCCCTTCTATAAACACATAAGATTTTCCTTCAATGTGTTTTGGATATATATTTTGTGAATGTCTCGGCAAAATCTCACCAGGGATTTTGTTAAAATTTTTTTCATTCAACCGTTTTAATGGACTTTTGATAGGACTGACAAATATCTCTCGCGTTTTACCAGTTTTTCTAAACAAATCAATTTCATTATTAATTTCAAATAAACTTACACTATTAGCGTTTTGAGGAGATCTTAAAATATTTCTCTTTATCGTATCACGTTTTACAGGAGTGACAAATACATCATTATTACATAATTTCAACAAAGAACTATTCGTATTCGAAGGTGTACCATTCAACACAACTTCCAATACATCT
This sequence comes from Tetraneura akinire, assembly GCA_021307375.1. Classification (NCBI taxonomy): domain Eukaryota; kingdom Metazoa; phylum Arthropoda; class Insecta; order Hemiptera; family Aphididae; genus Tetraneura; species Tetraneura akinire. The sequence continues at coordinate 1,622 of JAIUCT010007502.1, forward strand.
TCATCTCTAGGAATTAATCTAAAACTGGATGAAAATTCTTTACCAAGACAATTCTGTTCTACATAATTTGTATTACACGATGCATCTTTTAAATAATCAAAGTTTAACTCTTCTATTATCAAATCAGCATTTGATAATGAATCATTCTTAGTAAAAATATTATCAGAAATTATATTACCATCGTCATTTTGCATAATTTTAGAAGTCATACATTTTGTTGGAGTAACAAAACCATTATTCACAGACAATTCATCAATGGTCGATTCTAATAATACAGTATTGTCATCACTTCTTACAGACATATCTACATTAATAGACGAAACATCAGACAACACGACCGATTTATCGTTGCTTTTTGGAAGTAATCTGAAACTAGATAACATTTCATCACCGAGAGCCGTCTGTTCTATATATTTTATATTGTTTATTAAATTTTACCTTGTTCGTTTCTAAGCCAGTAGCAGTTTTATTTTTAATGATAATACGTAATAACTTTTTTACCTTCCTATGGGTTTTCTTTTCAATTGTTCTACCTGCGACATGTGATGGGTTTACTAAACCCAGTCTATTGCAAATGCTCATTACAACAGCAGGGTACACTTCTTTAATTTCATACGGGAGCTCATTAACCACTGCTTGTATTTCATTTTTCAAACAATTTTTTACAGTATGACGTTCGTATAATTTCAAAATATTATGTCTTCGCTCAACCAGTATCTGAAACAAAATTTAATTAAAAATTTGTTATAGTAATATCACATAATAGAATATTATGTATACTTAACACGATAATAGAATGATTTTAAATGTATAACAAATAAAATTTGTCGTATCGAACAAAAACCTGTTAGCTGATGTAACTATTGTTCACAAAGGCACAGATAACATAAATATACAATTATATATTCTGTGATCACTAATTAAATAATAAATTAATAAGTAATAAATCACAATTTGGAATAGTTTTATTTTAATGTGCGCCTAGGGTGATCAGATATTATATGAAAAAAAAAATGCATTTAAAAATTAATCTAAATTTACTTTTTAAGAATTATTTTTAATAACAAAAATTAATAAACACAAGTATTTTTATGTTCATTACATTTTTATTAAATTCTTAATGAAATATAAATTTAAATAAGAAACAAGAATGATCACGTTCACGAAGACATGGTTAAGCAATGGTTCATTCTAGGCAATAATAATTAATAATAATTATTAATTTTATATACATAATACTTAGTTTTATTTTTCATTATTCGTTTATCACTGTTATCAGTTCATAGATAAAATAATATGTATCAGTCACGGTTTAAGATAATAGAAGTATATCTTAAACCGTGGTATCATTTGTGCTTGTTATTTAAAGTGATAATACGTATGTCACATAGTGTTAATATTAGTGTTAATTCAGTATAATTATAGTTTTAATTATTATAGTTATGGATACGTCCAAAATTATAAAATATATTTTAATGGAGAAATGTTACGACGATAAACAGATGATATATTTTTTGGACTAAAAGAAAAAAATCATGACCCATTATTAACTCAAAATAAACTGAGTGCTACCATAAATTATTAATACATGGTCATTTAAAACACAATGAAACTAAAAATTGCCCGAGTTATTGTGAAATATTGAAATCGAATCGTCGAAATTTCATTTTTCGTGAAAAATGCCGTTTTCTCGTCGTTTTTTCTACCGCTCAGGGTCAATTTTGAAAAATTCAAAAAATGACCTAAATAAAGTACCAACTAGATCCACTTTCCTACCGGAAACATATGCTATTCGTGATAATCGAAGCATGATTTCGGGTAGTAAAAATGTTTAAATAAAAAAAAAACAAAAAAAAAAATCACACATCATTGTAAAACCAATAATACATTCTTTGCTTCGCTCAGAATCTAAAAGTGGGGAAGTCGATCTAAAGTAGACTTTCTAACGAATTCAAATCCGTTTTCAGATCCCTTATCGCATAACTAAATCGATCGTAACGTTGGAAGTAGAAAACGTCTAAATCCCCATCTTTTATATGTGTTAGACAAAGAAAGAAAATCGACAATTCGAATCCCCTTAATAAAACATTTTGCACCTCAAATAATTCGCAGATTGCTCGTGGAAAAATTTGAATCACTGAACGCGAACATCACGTACATTTAATTTACATTGTTTAAGTCGCCATGCGATAGGGGCGCGCGATGATCGTCAATCGCGTACCTTGAACCGTACCTTTATATTATGTAATAGTAGAACTATAATAAGAATAATTATTATTATTGGTCGATTCTAGTCTTTTTAATTGCGTTGTTTATTATATCACAGAATATAATATTAACGGTCCACATATTAAATTATGTTTTTCAGAAAATCAATTATTCATAATATAATTATTATATATTAATAAAATTATTGCCTAAAATAAACCATTGCTGATCGAACGCATTTTTTCATAGACACAAATTATTCTAGTAATATTATAGGTATTTATATTCTAGTTTTCTAGTTATTAAAATTATATTATTTTATTAAAAAGCTTACACGTCTGATCTGCTTCCGATTTTTGAGGTTTGCATTTAATTTGAAACACACCTTACAAGCCGAAATAACAACGTCATCTCCACATTTTACTTCCTTCCATTTTGATGGCGCGCATCCATGTTCCTTCAGAACAACCACCAACACTTCAATATCAATATTTTTCACCATGTTTGTGCTAAAATGATTAATTAATGAATATAAAATAATGTATAATACCTATATATAATTATATTTTGACGTTTATCGTAGGACTCTTACCTTTGTATCTAAATGTTTTCAAACAAATGGACAAAAAAAAAAAAATTTACAATTTAATAATTAAATTTAACACTGTACTTAGAAATCGCTCGAAGTACACAAGTTGGATGTCGACAAGCGACTGTCGCATTGTCGCAATGACACAACAAAAGTCATAAATAATATTCGTATTCCGTTAGGAATAAATTTCCCCATACGACTGCGGACTGATATAATTAGTGTGTACAAATATAGAATAAGAATACAATTATATTTATAAACATTTCACTTATATGGAATCGCCATCCAATAATTACAATTTATAATAATAAATTATAATTAATATTTATAAAATTTATTAATCTAAGTATATAAAAATATACTCAGTAATGTCCATATATAACAATTTATTAAAATGGGAAAAAAAATATTCATATTTACATTTTATATTTATCCCACCATACTAGAAAGATTTATACAAAAAAGTAACGTTCCTAATGTACAAACAGGGGCGGCTCCAGGGGAGGGGCCAGTGGGGCTAACGGTTAAAATTTTGTTTTAATAAATGATAATTACAAAATTATTGTAGCAAGAAAGATATCTTGTCACTTTTATGAATCGTAATGATCATTGTTAACGCATAATAATCTTAAAAATGTTTTATAGTTTACATAAAATTACGTAAAGTAAACGTTAACATTACGTAGAGTGAAGGCATGGTTACGTTCAAGAATGGTTGAAGATAGGTTAACAAGTTTATGTTTGTTAAATGTGTATAAAAAAATAGATGAAATTATTGAGCTATTAGCTATTTTCAAAAAAAAAAAGATGAGCTGATACTCCTGCCGCACAGGATACAGGTGTGTGAAGAACAACGCCCATAGGTAAACCTAAAACTCTAAAACTTCTAAAAAAGTCTTGAACCCCTAAAACCCCCCCTGGATACGGGCTTGCAAATAAAGTACCGTCTACATCCACTTTTACATCTGAAACTCGCTATTCGTGAAAATCGAAGCGTTATTTCGGGTAGGTAGTGAAAGTGTTTTCAGAATATTTATACTTATGGATTCTAAGATTTTCGTTTTCCTAAAAATATCAACTTTAAACAGCTATAAAAAAAAATTGAGACAATGGATTTTTCTAATATTTTCTATCATTTTACGAATTTCTCAAAATTATCCTAAGCCCTAAGCGATAGAAAAAACGACGAAAAGACGCACACCTGTATCCTATGCAGCAGGAGTATTAGCTCTTTTTTTTTTTTTTTTTGGCATTAGATTTTCTATGTTGGCCTATTTCGCCTTCCAAAGTTGTAATTCAGCCTGTATTTCTTGGTCAGAATTTGCTGATATATCATCATTATATATAATACAGCTTTTAAAATGTCAACTATTGTGTATTTATTTTTGTAGACGGGGATTAATCTTTCCAATGGGATAATATCTTAAACCTATTATTAAATCTTGAATTCAACTATTTCATAAAATGGTCAATAAAGGGAATAAAAATAGTTATTTTAAACCACTCTTCAGGATTTGAAGTTTTAATATTGCATCTTTTTGTTTGACTTTTGGAATTCATATATCTTCCCCAATTGTTTATGTAACTTCAGTTGCATTTTCAAAATATTTCGAAAATTGTTCATCTGAGTTATTTCTCTTCTCTTCAAATATTTTGATTACTTCTCTAACGAGTTCTCATGCACTAGATAAATCCTGTTGTGGACTTTGTAGTCTTATACTTAAATCTTTAGTGAATGAAAACAGATTCACAGCTATTTCTAAACTGACAAGAAAATCACTACTTTTTATGGAAGAATTGAAGTGTTAACGCAATAATATAATCTCGTATATGGCTTCCACGCTGATGCCAACCGCCGTATCATTCCTATTATAGTCCGTATTCCTAATTAATCCCCGTCCTAATTAAAATATATATCTGTTTGTCTTTTCCCTCATTAAATGTAAATATTCTGTATACTATAATTATTATTTTTGTATTATTGTTAATTATTTATATTACATAATTTTGTCGTTGCAAACGGGCAACGCCCGTCTTTGTCGTTCGCTAATAAAGCAACACGTTCCTCTTTTTTTGTCATTGTCTTTTCGTCATTCGTCTTTCGCTATTACAGCAACTCCTACATCGTAATATTATATCTGTTCATTTTTTCGTGTTTTTATATACCACATAATTTTATATTATTTTGTCGTTTAATTAAGCAAACATTAAATTATTATTACAACGTTAATTTTGTGTTGTTATTGATTCTATCGATCACCCAATTCTAAGGTAAAAAACAAATATTATTTGCGTATAACGCACTCTAGTTAGTAAGTACACTTCGTGTCTGCCCGAATACGGGATTGGTGCCAGTTCACGGATTTACTTATTCACTGCTGTTTCGCCCTTCCGCGTAAGTCCGCCAGCAACCAGTGCGAGTTGTGTGAGTGGCCGCCTAGGTCATCTAGAAATTAATATCATTCCTATCGTCGTTACCATCACCGTCATCATCAGTAATTTTAAGTGTGTTGTGAATGTTTAGTTTTAGTTTCATATATAATATATATTTAGGCAGATTATTGTACAATTGTGTGACCATTGCACCAGTGAACCGGTCACACAATTTCCCGCTGATAGTCGTCCGTGTGTGAGCTTTACAAAGTCATAGCCTCTTTGATACCTGTTACCTATCTTACTTGCCAGTGAAACATATAGTAAACTCATAGTTCCTTTAATTTTTATTCTGTTTTTCGTTTCGTGTATTATTCTTTTTTTTTTGTGTTTTCTATTTATTCTTTTACATTTTTTTCCCGTTGTGTGAGTTCTTACAACTCACTGGTCCTTCGGTTTTCGATTCTTATACATGAAGCTTACTGCTTTAGTTGATATTTCACGGTCAAATTCTGCTTCGATTATATCAAGAGCATTCATGTTATACGGAAAAGCTCTTTTTTAAATTTTAAGCTATTTTAAATACATTTTAAAGACATTTTTTTAATGCATTTTTTGTAATTTTTAAGTCATTTTTGCATGTTTTTAAGGGCATTTTAATAATTGTTTTTTAACTTGGCAACGGTTAAATTCATTGACAAAGGAGCTACTATACCACTGGACATTGAGCACTGAGCAGTATAGCCAGTAAATAAGAATTATGGAAATAATTTTTTAAATGTAGACTGACAAATGACAGTGTTTAGTACAATATTATAGTACCTAGTAGTCCTAAAACCTACATCTGCGCAGGTTGTTTTTCACGGTAGTGCCAGTGCGGGTCGTGCGGCATAAACTAGATCTTTTATTTATTCATGAACATAATATATTATATTAATATTTAATATTTATTAATTATTTATTATTTAAAAAATGCAGATATAATTATCTTAATTAATATTATTAATTAGAAAAAATGTTGGTATATGTTATAGAATTACATCACGCAAATATTTAATTATAAAATATTAGAATTAAATTGTCATATTTTGCAAACATTTTTGGAGGGCTAGCTATGGCTGATTTTAGGTGGCTTGTCCCGCTCACGTCCCCCATAATTGCGCCTATAAAGCTGATACTCCTGCCGCATGGGATACAGGTGTGCACAATGGCGTAGAGTGGATAAATTTGTAGTACTCCAACTAGTTTTTGGAGATGACCCACGACCACACTAACTTTTTACCAATTAATTTGTATAGGTGCTTATTAAAAAAATACAGTACTGATAATTAAAATACAGGTATAATATAATAAACAAATTTATTCTAAAAAAAAAATATGAAAAAAGTATAAAAAATTACAATTGTAATCGCCTGTTTTCTCTAGAGTACAAATCTAAAATAGGTATCATTTGAATTAATATTATTCAATATGTCTCTTTCTATATTTAAAATAGCCAGGGAAGAAAATCTATCTTGATTTATAGTTGATCTTATATAAATATTAATTCGCCTCATTGTTGAAAATGATCTTTCGCAAGATGCAGAGAAAATAGGTATACTTAAAGCTAAGTGAATAAACATATATAAATTTGGAAACGTTTCAATTAGTATGTATTTTTTAAATGAACTAATTTGTTCTTTTTGTTCCGATACATCATTTTGAACACAGTTTTTGGCAACCATTAATTCAGCTTGCAGAGAATTCAAATCAACCTTCAGTAAATCTTAAAATCATATTAATACATATTCATATAATTGATGATTGTAAACAATTAAACTATCAATACTTTTACATTATGAATACATACCTTATATTGATGAATAAAAAATAAACTTTTCTCGTAATCAAAATTCAAAAAGTGATCAATAGATATTGCCAACTGCAAACTTTCTGGTGAAAATCTTGTTTTCATATTATTTACAACTTCCTCTATTATTTTATAGTACGCATGCACTTTCCAATACTCAATTACATTATTTTCATTCGCAGAATTCTCATTTTCCGACCCAGTTGTTGTCATTACAAAATAATTTTTTAGAGACACAGGTTTGAATCTTTTCCTCTTTGACACTATTAATAATAACATAATACAATAAATCAATAAAATATCTATTTAAAACAAAACTTCTCATTACTTCTACTAGGGACTTCTAATTTTATATCATATTCTTCAGAAAATGTAACAATCTTTTCCAATAGTGTTGTATATAGTCGTACTTCAGAGTTTCGACTATCTTCAAAAGTTTTTATAACTGACTGTATTAAATCAGCTGATTGACCTAGTGTTCCTTTTTTATTTTGTAATTGATTGCTTAAAATATTAATTATATTTAAATTATAACTTATGATATGTAGGTGTATGATAAATGATCCTTTTTGTATATAGAATACATTAAAAAAATAAAATAAAAACATTTTAAATAATAGTTTTCACATAAGAATCATATTATTATATTGATAGGTATTTAAATAAAATAATTGTTTACAAACCAATTGTTCTTGATACATCTCTATCGTTATTATCTTCGACTTCTTTATTTAAAACATTAACAATCAATTTATAATTATCTATTACTGCTTTGCAGTTTTTGTAGCGACAAATTAATCTTGTGTCGCTAATTTGTGAAAGAGTACATAATTTTATGTTTAAATGCTTTTGCATTTCTTGTAGTTTCTTGTTCTTAGAAGGCATAGAAAATTGAACATATATTGCCTCCGACATATTAAAAACTTGCTTTGTAAACTTAAAAAATGCACATTGTTTTAATAATTAATTAGTATAATTCATTTGCAATTAAATAAATTAGGACTTACTTTTACATTCTTACAAATATCAACAACAATCAAATTTAGCTTATAAGCCATGCAATGAATGTAAGTTCCATATGGATAATGTATTTTCATTTTAGCTTGGACACCACCTTGTCTTCCAGACATTACATTGGCTCCATCATATGACTGTCCAACAATAGGGACTTGGTCAACCTTACACAACTCTAAAAAAATGATGATCGCATTAACCAAAGACTCAGAATCTTGTTGTGAAGACACATCTAAAAATCCGATAAATCTTTTGAATACTTCAAAATTTTTTGTATATCTAACATAAACTGACATTTAATCATGCTTGTGGCATCTAAAATATATTAAGTTAATTTGAAACAAATATAATAATAAAAATGAAATATTATTTGATCAGATAGTATAATTTAATAATGCGTATTATTTTTACATTTATAACTTATAAGTAACTAATTGAGACTACCCTCCCATAACCTACATACCAACCTGACACGGTCCGACATGGTACGTACGCATGTACTAACGATGTCGGACGCGATCTAACTATCTAGTCAGCCACCAACCTAGGCGGCGCGTCGGTACCCACCGAGAAATCCAATCCAACAATGGAGAGGAGACTTGGAGGGGCCCGACGCGAGCTGCTCGATCGCGACAACGAGTCCGTGCCTTTTGGTAACCAACCGTACGATTAAACGCACGCACCGTACCTACCGTCCGAATCTCGTGACCGTTTATTTGTAAAACCGCCATCTTCCATTTTTGTTATATGGTACCACGGTTCGCCCGTTAATAACCGCGTTATTGTCTGTTGCTTTTCTGTTGTGCTGTGATCAATATACGTGTGTCGCAACCACATGAGGATGATGATGCGGGTTGTGGGTGTGATGCACTACCGAACTGTTTTTAAATAAATATTAACGCACTTTCTTTTAAAATGTTATCAAACCAAAATGTATATATTAAAATCACAGTTTAATATATATGTACAAATGTATGGAATAAAAGCACAAGTATATACAATTTTTAAATAACATGAAAAAAATAATAAGCAAAGAACAAAACTGTCATTTACCGACGGCTACAAACAGACTGACGCTTCGTCGGTCGTTCGTCGGTTGATCACCGTTTTTCCCATATTATAATATTAATTAAATCGATTCGATAACCAGTCGCGGGTAGTCATTAGCATAAGCTCGACTACATAATCGCAATTCCTGGGTTTTAATTAATATATAAATATTTCGCTAGCCTGTGTTGTCACCGATCGGTGGCGTTTGACCGTGATTGTGCGTTTCGCACAATCCGACTAAAGTATTTCTGTCCGAGTTTCGCGCAAGTCGGGATGGACAGTTGAAATTACCGGTGTGTGGCATATACGATTCGTATTATACGTACACGGCCGTGTCAATATATATGCCACAATAATTTGATATAAAACACGTAAAATCCTATTCGTTGGTATTAAAAATCGTTACTGTTCAATTTGCTAAAGATAGGAATCAAAGAAACAAGGTATAGAACATAATTGATTATTAAATTGGAAACAATCGGCTACTGCAATGGAAGCCGATGGTATCGTGGAAGGATTTTCCAAAAGCATTGAAATGCATGGACTTAAATTTAATAAGCTAATTTGTAAAAATATTTGTATAAACTAGAATAAAAACAATTAAAAATATTATTTTAATATTTTAATCCTTTCGGTCCTGTACTACTCATAAAAGTAATCAACTTTTAAATTATTGTATTTAATACAATTTTCAAGTCTAGAGCATTTTTGAATTATTTACACTTTTTTTAAAAAAAATTTGACGATAGGGTTTTTTCGTTGCGTTTCCATTTTTCGTGATAAATATTATATTGATGATACTAAAAATCTGGATTTTTTTTTTCCATGAGATAATTAGTTATCGGACCAATAACTTGGTTATCAAAGACATTATTTATAAATTTATACTTTATTTGCATTTTACATTTTTACAAAAATACGTCAATGTTAAAAGAGTAATGTTAGTAATAAAAAAGATTTATATTAACAATTTTAGATTCTGAGCGAAGCGAAGAATGTATTGGTTTTACAATGATGTGTCATTTTTTTTTTTTAGTATGAAGACAATTTTACTACCCGAAATAATGCTCCGATTCTCACGAATAGCATATGTTTCCGGTAGCAAAGTGGATGTAGATGGTACTTTATTTAGGTCATTTTTCGATTTTCTCAAAATTGACCCTAAGCGGTAGAAAAAACGACCAAAAAATGACGAAAAAACGGCATTTTTCAAATTTCGACGAATTCGATTTAAATATTTCACGATAACTCAGGCAATTTTGAAGTTAGAGACTTGAAAATTTTTTTGGGAGTTCATATGAGTGCTATGTATATGTGGTATAATTTTGAAACCGTTACATTAATTTTTCTCCAAAATATAGGACTTTGAATATTTCGTAAAATTCACGTTTTTACGTATATAATGTGTAATAAAATTGTTAATTTTGGGTATTTTGGTCTGAAAATTTTACTGAAGTATACTTACATATTACTTAACATCATACTAAAATATTAGAAAAATCCATTGTCTCAACTTTTTTTTATAGCTGTTTAAAGTTGATATTTTTAGGAAAACGAAAATCTTAGAATCCATAAGTATAAATATTCTGAAAACACTTTCACTACCTACCCGAAATAACGCTTCGATTTTCACCAATAGCGAGTTTCAGATGTAAAAGTGGATGTAGACGGTACTTTATTTGCAAGCCCGTATCCAGGGGGGTTTTAGGGGTTCAACCCCCCCCTCCCCCGAAATTTTAAAAGTAGTTTTATATTTATAATATAACAAAGACTAACTTCATATATAACTACGTATAATATAATCATTAATTTTTACTTCATATATTAAAAGTTTTTAACCCCCCCACCCAAAAATTGATCCTAAATACGTGTTTGTTTATTTGGGTCATTTTTCGAATTTCTCAAAATTGACTATAAGCGGTAGAAAAAACTTCGAAAAAATGACGATAAAACGGCATTTTTTACGAAAAATGAAATTTTGACGAATTCAATTTCTATATTTCACGATAACTCGGGCAATTTTTAAGTTAGACTTGAAAATTTTTTAAAAAGTGAACAACTATTGAAAGGTGATTTTAATCAAGATGATTATCTTGATATGATATTAATGGCTGAAAAAAATCTATGGTTAAATATGAAAGTTCAAAATCCATTTAATGTCATATGGAGCATTCAACATCAATTAGCGATTATTAAGAACTTATCGAAGAAATGTGAAATAACGACTATTCACGTAGATTCCACTGGTACAGTGGTTCGGCCTCCTCAATTTTCAATAAGAACGACTATTTATTATTATGCGTGTGTGATAAGTAAAATTAAGACTGTGTGCCCTATAACTGATATGGTATGTGCGACGCATGATAGAGACACAGTATATAAGTGGTTGACGTAGTTAAAAGATCTTGTGGTCCAAGAAGAACCGAGTTTGTGGCCTCCTTTTAAGAATGTAGTTACTGATTTTAGTTGGGCATTTATGCATGGTATTTCAA
>JAIUCT010007504.1:0-12179 GCA_021307375.1 Tetraneura akinire
TCAATGGGTGCGTGATAAGCTCCCCAAAAGGAGCGGAAGCGTTACAATATTAATAATATGAAATATGATTAATGACATACAAAACATTTCTATAGTTTATTAAATAAAGTTCAAAAATGTTGTAATATTATATTACTTATTTATTTATATATATATTATATTTTAGCTTTTAATTCTATTCTAACTTTTGAATTATTTATGTATTATTTAAATTTTAAAAATTATGCAAAGTATATTGGGTATACAGGATATCAAGTAATATTATAGTAATAGAGGTATTATTTTATTTATTATTTGTCAGTTAATTGAATATTTAAAATTACAAAATATAAATAACTACCTATCTAATTATTAAAACATATTTCTTTGTATTTTTAGGGTACTGCATGGCCTATAGAATGATCGTTTGAACAATGGCAAGATAAAAAGGCAATATTTAAATGGTTAATTTGTTATAAAGGGAAATTTGGTTGTTCAATTTGTCAGGAAATTGAGAGTATACATAGTTTTAAGAGTCGTGGGTTTGAAATTTCACCTGAATGGTTTGGTTGCATTGTTGGTGCAGGAGCTGGTAATAACAAGAAAACTAGACTTTCTGTTCTTCGCAATAAAATAAAAAAAACATGTTGATTCATTAGCTCATAAAACTGCTAACAATATTATTAATGAGAAAAATTCATATAAATTAACAAAACAATTTGAAAATAATTTTTATAAAACTCATAAATCTACTATTACAACTTTTCGAACAGCATATTATATTTCTTAAAGTAATAGACCATTTAATGATTACTCTAAACTTCTTGAATTACAAAACATAAATGGAATAAATACTGGAATAATTCAACAATCACGGTTTTCATGTACAAATATTATTTGTCATATTTCAATGACTAGCTGACCCGACAGACTTCGTCCTGTCAAAAAGATTTGTAATGTGGCAGTTTTTGTGCCTACGTATATTAAAAAATTCTCCTGAACAGAACCGTCACCATGGTGATAGGGCGTTGTGAATAAAAAATAATTAAATAAAACATATATAAGGATTTAAAAGTAAGTAATCGCTTTATTGTTAATCATGTGAATCATAATTATTATTATTATCATTGTAGTGCTTTGTGGTATACGATGTTTTTTGTTTGATTACCTGGCGCATATTTAATGGCAATTTTAGTGCTGAATGGGCTGTTCGACCACCTTCAAGCAAAGTTGCTGCGATTCCCGACGAAGCGAGTGCAAGTGCAATTTTATTTTGTGAGCGAATTGTTGCTAATATTAATGAAATCAAAAAAGTTTTTCCTGTACCACCAGGTGCATCTAAGAAGTAAATCCCTCCAGTTTCATCATTTGTTACTTTCATAAGAGTTTCAAATACATACTTCTGTTGTTCATTTAACAGTGGAAGATTTGTTTGAATTAATTCTTTCAAAGCGTTGAGATCATACAGTCTTTCTCAAAAAGCAAAAAATTGTTAATAATATTATAAAATCTAATTCAAAATTAGCAGTCATTAGTTTATGTAATAACATAAATAAGTATATCCATACATTATACAATAGAGGGATTGGTGGGGGTGTAGAGAAATTACTTAAGGCATCGATGACTTATAGCGATTGAACTACCTGTAGTTATGATGGTCTACGATTATACGTACATTAGATACGATCAGGTATAACACGGGAAAATAAATACAGTTCTACTACAGTATATGTGGGAGGGAGTGGTGAGGATATAAAAGAATTACTTAATACGTCGATGACTGCATAATAATCTGTCGGTAATTAGACCTGATGTATATTAGTATATTATAATGAAATATTCATAATATAATTCCCTGACACGACCCGACATGGTACGTACGAATGTACTAACGATGTCGGACGCGATCTAACTATCTAATCAGCCACCAACCTAGGCGGCGCGCCGGTACCTACCGAGACCTCCAATCCAACAATGGAAAGGAGACTTGGAGGGGCCCGACGCGAGCTGCTTGATCGCGACGACGAGTCCGTGCCTTTTTGTTCCGTACCGTCTGACTATAAGCACGTACCTACAACGACGATACGATTTTGTTCATTTTGCTTTTTTCATTGTTACTCTTCTTCCAGTTTTGTCATATCGACCACGGTCCGCCGTTCACGGCCGTTATTTAATATTTTGTTGTTGTGCTATTTGAATATACAACCCCAAATTAACGAAACGTTGTTCTCTATTCGTGATAATCTCACGAGTGTGTTTTTTCCTAATCCGCATCACCGATCGTGATCGCAACAGACGCCGGCCACCACACACCCCCAACACGGTGAAACCGCGTCATCCCTACGTATAATAAAAACTTAACGGTATAAGATATTATTGTTAGCCACGTCTAACAAAAACATCTATACGAGAAACGATTCATATCAGGCGACAAAATTATATGTAAATCTTCGATAACGTTATATGATAAAAGAAAGTATGGAAGTATAGGGTTAGTGACTTGATTATGATAATGATGAGATTAACCCTTCAATGCCCATTGTAGCAGAAGTGCAACACGTTCATAATGTTATTTATTTATTTATAATAATATACGGGCTGAGCTCTTTAATACAGTATAGAAAATATAATATTACTTTAATATATACAGTGATAATTGAAAAATACATAAATTAAAACTTAAAATATTTATAGAAAAAAAAAACAAACAACAATACTTAAATTAAAAATGACGGGTCCTCATTGGCAATGGACATAAGGCGCCTAATCGGTTCATTTAGCATATAATTGCTTTTGGAATGAGGGATATGGAAGGACATAGTAGATCGGGTATGATATTGAGGAACTTTAAAATTTATTAAAGATAGTAGAACGGAGGAGTCAACGGTATTAGATAGTAGACCATTTAAAAACTTCATACCTAAAATACGCCTACGTTCGGCTAAAGAATTTAAATTTAAATAACTTGCAACATGAGAATAATCGTATGGAGGACAAGGAATTTTTAAAATATAACTTGCGTATCTAAAAAATTTACGTTGGACTCTTTCAAGTTTTACAGAGTCATTGGCAGTGTGTGGATTCCAAATTAATGAGCCATACTCTAATATAGGACGTACGAGGGCAAAATATAACGTTTTAATTGAGTTATTTATAGTAAATTCTTTAGTTAATCTCATAATAAACCCAAGAACTTTTAACGCTTTACAGCAAATCATATCAATATGCTGATTAGGCTCCAAAGTAGTACAGAGCTTAAAACCAAGATCAATGACACAACCATCAACACGCAGAAGCTCAGAATTCTCAAGGTGATAAGAATATATAATTGGGGATCGGTTTCTACTAAACGACATAATTTTACACTTTGAAATGTTAAGAGATAAACCTAGAATCTTAAAGTACTTCACAAACCTATTTATATCATTTTGAAGCTTTTGACAGTCAGCTGTATTATTTACACGCATATAGATTTTCATGTCATCGGCAAAACACAATAAGTGACAATTTTCTATAGTATTACAAACATCATTAACAAATAGCGAAAACAACATTGGAGATAAATGACTCCCCTGGGGGACACCCGAAGACGCAAAATACGCGCTTGATTTAAAACCAAGTACATTAACACATTGACATCTATTATCAAGATATGAATTGAACCAAGATAAGAGCGGCTCACCAAAACCAGATTCTTTAAGAACATTAAATAGAAGACAATGGTTCACAGAATCAAATGCCTTATTGAAATCCATGTAAATGATATCAACTTGAGATCCTTTTTTTAAAGTTTAAACGTCTGCTTTCAATGGCTAATTCATTTAACACTTCATCCACTGTTAGAGGTATGTCTATATGTATGATGATAATGGATAAACCATTTAATCTAGACTCACTAGTGGTACTTCTTAAATAAGTTTTTAAACGCATTAATGTAGAGAATGAACCCTCTCCAGTTGCTGTGGTAACTGGCAAAGTTATAAGTATTTTTAATAATTTATAAATATTAGGGAAAGGAATTTCGTCACATTTATCAAACACATCTAATGCACTATAAGAAGAGTCCATTTGTTGGCATTTTGTTTGCCAAAGATGCATTTCACCAATTATAGTAAATTCATTAGAGTATAGGTCCTCAAGTGTCAATTAGGTATTTAAAGTTCTTATCATTGTGAAGATTTTGATCAATATCATAGCCAGGAAGAATACAACAATAACTTTTTAATAATTTATGGTGATTTGAAAATATATCATATAGCTGAGATAAAAAATTATCCAAAAATGGCAAATAGATAGATAGTCTATAGTAATATTCAGCAGTATTTTCACCAGAAATATTTAATTCATTTAAATATTTCTTTTGGTACCTTGATAATTTATTAAAATCAATATCTTCTAATTCTAAATCATTATGTCATAATACAATTTTTTGGAATTCTTTATGAAAGTTATTGGCTGCATTTTCACTAAAACCTTTTAAAACACAAATAACATCATTTGCTAATTTTAAGACATTAACTCGCACAGGATACAGGTGTGCGAATCACAGTGTTTAATTTTAATTATAATTTGAATGCAATGATAAACCATTGCATTCGAAAAAACGATACTGAGCGAAGTTCAGTCAGATAATGTAGGTATTGATTAAAATTTTGACATGTTTTATTGAACATAGTACATAAATGAACACTTAATATTATTGTGCAGTCAAATCAAAAAAATATGTTACCATTCCATGACGAAAAAATCACCGAACTTCGCTCAGAATCGTTTTTTAGAATGCAATGGTTTATCATTGCATTCAAATTATAATTAAAATTAAACACTGTGATTCGCACACCTGTATCCTGTGCGGCAGGAGTATCAGCTCTTCTTTTTATTCTATACACAGCTATA
Source organism: Tetraneura akinire (assembly GCA_021307375.1). Taxonomy (NCBI): domain Eukaryota; kingdom Metazoa; phylum Arthropoda; class Insecta; order Hemiptera; family Aphididae; genus Tetraneura; species Tetraneura akinire. Next base: position 4,876 of record JAIUCT010007504.1, read on the forward strand.
CAAAAGGCACGTCAAGTTTACTTTTTCGTAGAAAAATTAACGTAATGGTTCCAAAATTTTACCAAATATATATAGTAGCTATGTAAACTACTAAAAAAATTTTCGAGTGTCGATGCTGATCCCATGGGGGGGGATATGTCCCCCATCCTCCCCCCCCCTTGGCACGCGCCTAACCGAGGCGCAGTGTAAGGCACGTTTCGACCTTGCCATTGGTTAATTATAATAATTCAAATAATTCAACTAATTCAAAGCAAACAGGTACTGTTAAAAAAAAAACCAGCTGCTTTAACAAATTTAAAATGGAAAAAAGGTAATTTAGTCACACCTCCTGCATGTTTAACATTTATTGAACCTACACTTCCCCATAATTTGCTTGTGCTTGAAACACCGCTTGATTTTTTGCTTTATTCTTCACTAATGAGCTTCTTACCAAAATCAAAGAAGAAAGTGAAATGTATGCTGTTCAAAAGAATCCTAACAAACCAGTTTCACTTAGTATTAATGAAATAAAAAGATATTTAGGAATTTGTATTTATGCTTCTGTACTTCATGTGCCAAAAATGAGGGACTATTGGTCAGCTGAAATGGGCTACCCAATGATATATAATGCTATGAGTCGCAATAGATTTGACCTAATTAAAAGTGTTTTACAATTTAATAATAATGCTTCTATGCTTTCATCGACTGACCCAAATCGTGATCGCCTGCAAAAGCTTAGACCTCTAATTGAGCATTTGAATGATCGCTTTTCTTCTATACCTTGTAAACAAGATTTATCTTTAGAAGAACAATTATGTGCTACTAAAGCACATAGTTATATGAAACAGTACAATCCAGACAAATCACATAAGTGGGGATTTAAATTATTTGTTTTGACAGATGTACAAGGATATGCATATAACTTTGAAATTTACTCTGGCCAAGAAAACAATTCAATATTTCGACATACCAGTGAACCAGATTTTGGAGCTTCGTCAAATGTAGTGGTAAGGGTGACAAGAAATGTTCCGGTCAACCAAAACCATAAAATTTATTTCGATAATTATTATACTGCCATACCATTAATTGATTTTTTATACTCGAAAAATATATATAGTTAGGTACAGTCAGACTTAATCGTCTTCCTAACTATCCTTTACCTGATAAAAAGAAAGAAAAAGAAATGAATAGAGGAGAATCAATTGAATATATAACATCATATAACATTACACCTATTTCTGTGGTTATATGGAAAGATAATAAAATGGTAAAAATAGTATCAACATATTGTGGAGAAATTCCAAAATCGAAAATGACAAGATTTGATCGATCTAAAAAGACCAATATAGAAGTAGACTGCCCAATGCTCATAAATGAATATAATAAACACATGGGGCGTGTCGATTTGTTAAATAGCCATATTGGAAGATACAAAATACGTTTTCGCTCTGGTAAATGGTTTATGCGCTTATTTTATCATTTGATTGACGTTTCTGTTGTAAACTCATGGTTGCTTTTCAAAAGAGTAAAGAAGCAACAAAATGAAAAATCTGAAGTTGAACTATCCGATTAGAGGAAACAACTGGCACACAGTTTGGTAAATTCTGGACAAGTAAAAGTAAGTGGACATGGACGACCTTCAACATCATTGGAAAAAAAAATTGCAAGTACTAGGATACAGTCATTCCGTCCCACTAAAGATGTGCGTACTGACAAAATCGATCACTGGCCAAAATTTATGGATAAGAGGGAAAGATGCAAAATGCCGTCATGTAAAGGTTTTACATATATTAAATGTACAAAGTGCACAGTATATTTATGTTTAAATCGTAATAATAATTGTTTTACTAATTACCATACAATGTAAAATAAAATTATATTATTGTTTTTATTATTAATATCTTATTATGTTTTATTATAATGTAATGCCCACTGTTGCACATATGTAACATGTTAAAAAAGTGAAGTTAAAATAAATGGACTTAGATTTTTTAAATTATTTTTTTCGAAATCCTTGTATTGAAATACATCTAAAATAATTTTAAAATCCAAATTTAAAAAAATTGGGTATTGAAGGGTTAATATATTATCGTAATTATATTTAACAAGAAGTATAAATGAGTGGGGTAAGATAATTTTTGGTTACATGGTAGCGATATGTATACGTAGACAAACGAAGAAATAGATAAAGGAAGGGGTTAATATAATCATTGATTACGTGGTCGTGATAAAAAAAAGTGAGAGATCAGGTAACCTTAGATAAGAAATATAGGAAGTGGTTAAAATAATGATAGGTTGTCATGATAAAGAAGTGAAAGGTTATGTAATCATATATGGTAAATAAAGGGAGGAGGTATATTAAACATAGGTTAGTAGTCGTTTTTAAAAAAATAGGAAGGGGTAAATTATCTGCTGGTTACGTGGTCGTGATAAAGAAGTGAAAGGTTAAGTAAACTTGGATGATAAATAAAGGGAGGGGGTATAATAACCATAGGTAACGTGGTCGTGATAAGCTCTGACGATAAGGCGAAGCTGTGGTGGTGGTGGTGGTGGTGGCGGGGGAGCTATAGAGTGGAGCTATGGCCCAGAACCGCTCTTTATATCCTACTAAAAAAGCTGACTATACACACTCGTATATAATACATATACTAAGGTACTTACTAGTTATTACATGTTTATATGAAAATAAATGATTGAGAATCTATTTTTAGTTTTTGTCATTTTAATTTTAAACAATAGAAAGAAATTGAAGCTCGGCACCTGTGTATAAATCAAGCGTTATGATTGGTTTATTTAAAAAACCGCCAAATATTTATTTGTTATCAATTTAAAATTTAAAATTCACCAATAAGATTAGGTTAAATAATCCATTTTATTAATGTTTGATCAGCTAGCGTTATTGCCTAGTGGTTTAATGCGCCACTAAATTACTCAAAATCTTAAGTTCGAACTTGGCTATTTCGAAGAACTTTTTTGCACGTATTTCAAACATTACATTTTTTTGTGCCCGTTTTTCCTACTTTATTAAATAAATTTTGATTATTTATACCCATATAATACTCATATAATGGGTACCAATCATGGAGTAAAGATTCAAAGTTCTCGTGAAGCGAGGTTTTAGGTCACACGAAACCACTGCCTATCTGCACCAGTATCCGTTCAATAGGGTAGGTATTAGGTAGGTATGTTTTAGTCCCTTGGAGCGTAGCCCCATCCCCACGAAAAGTGCTTGAGGAAGTGAGCGAAGCCGGCAGGCGTAGCGAGCGTCCCTTCCACTTGAAAAGAACTTAATTTAAAGAAATTAATTATTATTTAGTAAAAGTAAGTAGTAGTAGTAATGAAATAGTATTAAAATAATGATAAATTGATAACAAATAAATATTTGGTGGTATTTTCAAATAAACCAATCATAATGCTTGATTTATACACAATGCTCAGCTCATAGGCAGAATGCCTTTATGCGCACGGGGACAAGTTGAATATTTTTCAACTTTCTGGTAACGTTTGGTAATATGGTATATTAATTAGATAAACACAATATTCAGCGAATCAAAACCCTGCAATATTAACACGACGTGTTAAATTATGGACGACACGATAGAGTGTAAAGGCACCTTAAATAAATGTATTTCTATTTTGTTTTTTCGATTTTGTTCAGTTTTTATCAGATTTATCTGTTATAATAATAATAATTAATAAGTAATATCCTTCGACAACCGTGATAATAGTAATATATATGAAATATCTATTATTATTGTTTACTGTTTGGTTATTAGTTATTAACTCGCAAGTTAATTACTTTATACTTTATTACAAAAAAAAAAAATTATAATAATAATTTATTATTTAATACGGATTATTGTTAGGTATTTTATTGATCAAAATTATAACAAGAATACTGCAAACCTGCAAAGTCAAATTAATGCCACATTTCATGTTTAAAATCAGTAGAATAAAAGTACCTGGTCTTAGATATATATTATTATTATAAACTAATTATTTTTAAAATACAACACAGTAACCCGTAGAATAGGAGCATTTATAATTTTTTTAAATGTTTCATCTTTCAAGTTTACGTTTATGGGTGTGCCGATACACGCATATACACAGCGACCGCCGATTACAAAAATAATAAATTCTATTTTAATTATACACAAACGTTACTTTAATAGGTAATTCAATGATTTACGGAATGTTACCTACCTCCTATATCATTTGAGAGAATTAAAATTATTATAACTAAAATACTGCAAATTATATTGCACGTTTTTAATGATATCAAAAGTATATATATATTATTATATATTATACTATGTGCTTGATACTCCTTCCGCAGCCGGATACAGGTGCCAGTGGTACACTGGTGCGGGTGAAAAGCTTTACCACCACCATAGCTGGGTAGTTGAATACTGTTCGGGGTGAAAAGCTTTTCTGCTACCATAGTGTTGGGGTGAAGAAGTTCGGGTACATTAAGTCCGGCGGAAGTAGCTCTTTGTCGGATAATGATGGCGCGTATCCAGAAAAATATTATGGGGGGGGGGGGATAAATTTTTTTAAACGTTTTGCAATCATAATTAATGTTTATGATTCGGTTTCAGAACTTTGTCAAATATTGTGAAATAAGAAATTAAATCAAAATATAAAGACATTGAGAAAAGACCGATAATATTATAACATATTATTGACGATAGTTAATAATTTAACATTTGATATTTATATATGGCTACACAATGCATTGTTTGACTATACGGGCAGTTATTAATCATGACTTATGAGTACAATTTTCACAAAAATCGATAATTTATTACTATCATTGACAATTAATACAATTTTATGCAATTGAAATTCCAAAATCATCAAAAATATAATTAGTATATCAATTCAATTATTTAATATTAAAGTTTGTACCTACATATCTTCTTTATATATATATATATATATACATATAAAATAAAAATCGGGGCAGGGGGGGGGGGGGGTTTACCCTTCCCCCAACCACCGTAAATACGCCACTGCGTATGACATAGATATCTGCGTTTCAAAAATACAAGGACTCTGTGTCAATAGGTGGCCATACACGGACGGTTTTTTCGTCAGTTTTGTCGTTTCACAGTCTAAAACTGTCGAAAAAACCGTCCGTGTATGGCCAGCTGGTAGCTGCGTGATGCGTAAAGATTTGATGCGTCGTATTAAATCCGTCGTAGATTTTATATTAGTTATCCACTAACGGGAAGTCCAAAACTATTGAAAAACACGGCGCCTCAGCGGCATCGTTTGTTTATACCATAGAGTAATAAATAATTATACACACGTGATTACGTGAATATTATCTTATTATTATTATTAACGGTTCACCATGATAAGACAAATTTATATTGTCATGCGGTATTACGGTTAACGATAAATGTGTTATGTGTGGTGTGTTGTGTGTTACGAGTTACATAGTTACATTTAATATTTTTAATTTTTAATCTAAAATGTCAGGAGAGTGGAGCAAAGACCTTACTACTAAATTTATAGAAATTTATCGTGAGAATCCATGTTTGTGGCAAATAAAACATTCTTCTTATACAAATAGAAATTTAAAACAAAAAGCATATGAAGAACTGATACATTTAATTAAACCAAGTTTTCCGGATGCAAATGAAAAATTTGTTAAGTCCAAAATCCAAAATATTAGAGGTGCATTCCGAAAAGAAAAAAAGAAAGTGGATCATGATATGAAAAGTAGCAGTGGGGCTGCAGCTGAAACTTTATATGAACCATCACTATGGTAAACACAATTATATTTGTTTAAATTAGGTATTTTTATTGTCTGTGCACAATGCACATACATCTAATTTATTACTTTAACTAACCAAGCACCAAGGAACATAATATCAATCTTCAATTTTGAAATATATTATTAGTAATTTATTTTATTTACTTATTAGTATTATAGGTATATGATTCAGTAATAATTAATAAATAAATAATTGTTTTATATTATATTATTTTAACAATAAATAATATACAATAAAAAAATTAATAACACAAAGATTAGGTAGAGGTAGAGTATTTAATAATTTAATATAGTAATAATTTTAGTAATTTACTTATCTACAGTCTTAGTATTACTGAGTATTTATAATCCATAGGTACTATGATTTACTCATGTTCACCAAAGATCAGGACACTCCAATGGAAAGTTTAAATAATTTAGAAGACAATTTAGAAAATACCATTTCTAATATACTTTCTAATACTGATGATATACCAAATAGAAGTATTAATTAAGATCCAGTATATTTCAATACTTTAAATAACATGACAAAAGGCTTGGAAAATGATGACAGTTGTTCAAGTGTATCAACTTTATAAGTTTACTTGTATTTTTATTTAAATGTATTTTTAATATAATAAAGTACATATAAATTTTGATTTGTTTTATACTCACTTTCATAATATTCGTTCATTAATGTATTCACCATCACTTTACAAGTCTCAGGAATTATATATCCTAAGGTTTGAGCTGCAATGCCAGTTTGAAATTTTAATCTTTCATATGATGACCCAGTTGCCAAGAAAGTTAATGTAGCAATTAATCGTTCAGCAGGAGGTATAGAATTGCGCATAATTGTATTTTGTTTAGTTAAACCATGGTTCAGTAATCCTAGTAAGCACATCCAAAATATAATTTAAATAAATAAAAATAATTGTTAATAAAATGGATACCTAGTTGATTTGTACATACCTAATAAGTAGTCAAAAGTTGTTGAGTCCATCCGTAGATAATTTTTAAAATCTTCAGGTTCATTTGCACGCAATTCATCTAATAATGGCATATGGCCATATACATTTTTATTTTTTAACCAATTTTTGATCCATTTAGATCTGTTCTTAGTTTTTTTATTTTTAGTTATCACACCAACTATTATACCCGCAGCAGCAATAATTATTTTTTTAGTTTTCATAGTTTAAAAATTTAAATGATAAGTACAATATAACATACAAAATATAATAGTATATTACATACATAAAAAATTTGTTTGAAATCAGTATCTATATCAGACTGATAACTGCATAAAAATCTCTTAAAATTATTAGTATAGTTTAAAAGGCCACGCGCCACATCAGAACTGTTGAAATCTAAGAGTTCTTAAACCATTAACCAACGGGTTTGGTCTTTTAAATGTTTGTACTTTGACAACCGAAAGGACAGATGCGTCGTGTTAGTGGGTAACGACAGATCAGAATTGTGGCAGTCTAAAACCGACAGTCGGAACGACGGTTTCGGAACGCAGTCCAAAACTGTCGAAAAAACCGTCCGTGTATGGCCGACTATT
>JAIUCT010007511.1:0-16030 GCA_021307375.1 Tetraneura akinire
TATTTGGTAAGGGCGCCAAATAAAAATTGCCCCAGGGCGACCAAATCCTTAATACGCCACTGAGTAATTAGTGTTGTTTCGTTGGTTTGATTTTTTAAATAATTCAAGTCTAGACTAGAATGCGAGTATATATTAGAGAGAAAAGTCTTCTTACCTTATTCTGACCTTCTGTCTAAACTCTTAACGACGTTATAAAAAGTCCATAACCTTATGTACTCGTAGTCATATATAAATGACTAAAGAATTTAAGTAAACAAAAAGTTATTTTTAAAATAAAATAAATTCAACACACATGGCAAGAGATTTCAAAAATATGTATTAATAAAATGTGACAGGACATCCGTGATGTTGATGTTATTATGGCTAGTGGTAACTATCTTTTTATGATACTTTTTATGATACCCGTACTTTAGAAACGTTTCTTTAAATAAAAATATTATATTAACTTATGTATTATTGTTCATTTATGTGATTTGTTCAACGTTTAATTGTGTTTTGTCATAGTTTTTTATTATAATTTGGTGTTTCATATTATTATTACAATTAAATTAAATTTAATCTGTAATTATAGTTTAATTATACATATAAAGTAATACCCGCATAACTACTCTCGCGGCCAACTGCATATATAAATATAATTGAGTCCCTTCGTAGGCATTTCTTATTCTATTTTTTTTTTAGGAGTTATTACCTAACTGCAAACTGCTACTAACTGCTAGAGTGCTAGCTAATAAGAATACTAAATAGGATATTATACGTTATACACACACATCGCATATTACTTTAAACTCAAAATTTAAATTAATATTGTGTTATTTAGATTGAACTTATAAGAACAGTGTAAAAATTCATTATAATTTTTTAATAAAATCATATTTTTTGGTCAATGGCATATTTTATTTTTTTAAATATCTTTTGATGAAGAAAAATGTCTTACGATTAGTCGTTAAATTTTATAATCAAGAGTCTAAGACTCTAAGACGTATCTAGTTTAAAATTTCATAACACATAACATTTAGTTTTTAATTTTTATTGGTAATTAATGATCAAAGAAAAAATTAATTTCCTATAAAAAATGGAAAATAAATCATCAAATTTATTATTTTTTACACAATACAGATCTCCTTATTTTCAACAGGTATGCGAAATTTTTTTGGTTTTTTTGTCTTCATAGAAATTAAATATTTAGATGTTGTGTAACAAAGTTAATATTTATATTAAGTCTATAATAATTAAATTTTAACATATTTCCACATTCCACATACGAGTAAGAAAAATAGAATATTAACAACTCCTGTGAAATGTTTCAATTACTCTCACTAATGACATAATAAGCAAAAAATAATAATAATAAATGTCTATTACCTTCTGCTCTAATATCATGTACACGATATAACTTAGTTATGTCAGGAACGTGTATTTTATTATGTGTAACGTGTATCCAACGGCCCTAATAATGTTATATAATTTCAATAGTAAAAGGAAAAGAAAAATTTAAATTTTTTAATCAAATTGAGATAACACTTTCAACGCTTCTGTAAATTAATTTGCCTAACTATATGAGGTACAATGTACAAATCGTTAATTCCTTTTTTTTTTTTATATAATGTTTTAATTAATAAATAAACACTTTATTATACTTTAGATATAACAACACGGGAAACTGTCATTTTTTGAGGGACACCGTTGGTTACCTATTTGAACCCCTTAAAATTTGAATATTTTATATATTATTGATAATAGTATATTAGTATTTGTCATATTTTCATCATTTGATTATTTTAAATACCTGATACCTACCTAAGTAGCTACTAGTACCTACTAAGTACCTACTAAGTACCTACTTAACAAATTAAAATTTTTATTATTTATTTGTTTGTTTCATGATATAATAAACTATTATTATTATATCATGTTTGGTTTTATGTTATTTATTAATTATTTTATGTATATTGTAATAACTATTAATGCAATGAATGTAACTGTTTTTTTATATGTTGAAAAATGTAATTATTTAAAAAATTGAAAAATAGAAAAATTAAAGATAGGCAGGTACTTATATTATATATACCATAAAACACGGTTTGCTTACTTAAAATAATTTTTTAACTTTTAAATGTTACTCAATTATGTTAATATGTTGTCATATCAAAAATATAAAATGTACAAAGTACCTATAAACTATAATCTATATTATTTTAAATGTGTAATTCAAAATTTTCCATCATTGATTTATTTTTAATCATTTTAACATTTAACCCTTTGACTGCATCTTTAAAATTAATATATTGTGTAAGTTTAAAGTTTAATTAAATTTTTTATATAATATTTATTATGCATGATAAATAACTAAAATTTTGTATGAATAAAATTCAAATAACATGTTTTTATTCGTTGGAAATCTATAAAAATAAATCGCAAGATTTTTTCCTATATTATTACAATATTGATAATTGCGAATAGTTTTTTAGCCATTACAATTATGTTTTAAACAATTAATAATTATTAAACAATACATTATTATATTAATAATTACACAGATGTAAATGTTAACAAAACTTTATAAATAATAACAAATGGACGGAGAATTTGTTTATTCCAAACAAATGTAGGTTATTACTTATTTTTAATTTTCTATAGTAATTTTAGCGCCAAAAGTTATTTAGTAATTTTTAAATTTAAAAGGTGCTGAATAGGCAACCATTATAATACTGTGCACTATGACGCCAGACAATTACTACATAGTTTCCTGTATTATTATCTATACTATTTGTAAACAGTGCAATGTTTAATAATAAATAATAATTTATTATTATATTGGATTCTGAACGAAGCGAAGAATGTATTGGCTTAACAAAGGTGTGTGTCTCTTTTTCTTTTGGTTTGACGTTTGTATGAAAACACGTTTTGACTAGAAATAATACTCCGATTATACCACGAATAGCATATGATAGATAATGCCGATAGAGAATATTGACTATACATATAGTTAGTCCTTTATGAGTAGGTCATTATTTGAATTTCTCAAATTTTAACTTATGCAGCAAAAAAAAAAAAAAAACTACCAATTATACAATATTGAAATTTTGACGAATTCGAATTTCGATCATAAATCGTTTTTTGAATACAATGATTTAACATTGCATTTAAATTTTAATCAAAACATTAACCCCTCAACACCAGTATCAGCTATTTCTTTTAAAATTATTTTAATAAATTATACAATCTAAATTTTAAATTTTCAATGTATTTTATTTATCTAAAGAATATCTCTGCCCTCTGGACTATTTCCGTCCTATAATTGCACACGTGTGTGGATTACCATTGTATGATTTTAAATGTATGAATTAGTCTAAGAATTTTGTTTTGGAATATTTGAATATTTATAACAATATTAAGTTAAGGTAATAAATTTATTACTTATTAGTTAGTTTCCATAATAATCATATTATGTTTATTTATTTTTATCATATTAAGTGAATATTGAATATTGAAAACTGAATATTTTTTTTTAAAAAAAACTATAAAAACTACAATGAGTACAATGGATATTTAATGTGATGTTATTTAATTTTTGAAATAACAGATTTGTCAAATTAAATATTTTTAAATTTATAATAAACTTCTATGTAAAAAATATAATTGAAAATATTTAAATAATAAACCAATATTTAAATAGTAAATACAATGTGTCATTACTTTTCTAATTATAATAATATTATTAAATTAATTCAATTCATATGTATTGCTGAAAATTGGAAATTGATTTTCACAAATTTTAAAATATTAAGCTTATTTAAAAATACATTATTAAATCCCAAGTCAAGCTCATATAATAATAATATCTTACAATAAAAATGATTTATCCATATCTAATATTTGTTTGAAATACACAAAATTATTACTAAATCATTGACTTTAACTGAATCATTGTTAATGTTTTACAAACTTAACTTGGGAATTTGGGATTGTCTTATTATTACATTTATAAAAATTAGAAAATAGGTGTTCTTGATTTACATATTTTATTATTTTAAATATTACCATTTTTTTTAAAAAAATTTACATTTTATTATACAAGTGAAATGAGTCTTTGTTGTGATATTTGAATTAATGACAGCATGACAATTTATTATTGACAATACTGAACACATTGAAATATAGCATTATTTTATGTTTATAGTTTTTAAGTTTTATACTACATTGTCTTAAGAGGACGCTACCCACCCGTAATTTTAGGAGAAAAACACGTTTTGCGCGATTGAGTACAATTATGTTTCTGATAACAGTAATATTACAAAATTTGTACAAAATAAAGTACAGAAAATTATCTATGCTTAAGCGTTTTTAATTTTTCAATAACTTGTATTGCTGTATAGAAAATATACTTTTAATTTTTAGTTTTTTTTACATTTTTAAATAATCTATATAAAATCAGTGGATTGAGTTATCGAAAAAATAAAAACGCTTAAGCATAGATCAAGTTCTCTATAATTTAGTCCATAAATTTTAAATTTGCATTATTACCACAGCCATCTTGGTACTCATTCCCGCAAAACAATTTTTATGTTGAAAATGATTAAATTATGAAATTAAATCGTATTTATCTTTTCCCGTATTTAAAATATTGTGTTCTGCTGAGAAGTGTGGTTTTGAAAATAGCAAAACTGGTTTGATGTCTGAAAAACATTATCTATAGCTTGTGTATTGTTTAATTTAGTATTATTATTGAATTATTATTATTAGTTATTACTATTTTTATTATTTCCTATCCAACCTTTCAGTTTTATGTAAATAAATGTTATTTACATTGTTAACTGTACACTACACTGTAATAACTACGACTAATGAAGTAATGAGTAGAATGTTATGCGACGGTTCTTTATTTTAACTTTATTAGTGTGGTTTGGAAAATTAATTATTAATTTTTATTTACACTTATACCTACAAATCAATTATTTTATTTAATTATAAATTTATAAATACAAATAAATTTTAATTTATGGCACCAAAGAAGACGCGTACTATATCCAGGCCGGCTGGTAAGCGACGTACAAAATTACGTATGCAAAATGTACAAAAAGGTGTACGAAAAAATAAAGGGTAAGTCCATATTATAACTGTAAGTACTAAGTACCTAAAAAAAAACAAGTAAATATTATTATATTATTACATTATTAATTATATAATTATTATTTATTATGATAAAAATAATAATTATAATTTAAAATTTAATTTACAAAATAATTTTAACTACATGTTATAAAATTTAATTTGGCGACTTGGTGTAGTGATGATGTAGTTGTCGACTCGGTGATGGAAGAAATTACACCTATTCTAAATGAAGTTTCGGTTATAAATTCGCAATTAGTCGATAATTTGGACTCATGGAATCAATCAAAGTATTTAAAATTTAAACATTATTTAAATTTGTATACTAAAATGGTACATAATATTAAAATATTGTTATATTATTTGACTAACCTATAGTGATAATGAAATTTCGTTACATCAATTAGAGGTGGAAACTGATACTATTAGTCGTAGCCATACACATACTCTTGCAGAGTAAGTTTATAAAAATCAATAATAAAAAAAATTATATTTTTATAAATTTTAAATAAACAAAAATGTAATTTCAGACCTTTAGTCGGTCGTCGTATAGTGGATATAGCATTTTTTATTAATCAGATTCAAATTCGACATAATATTGGATTTGATTGTTCCTTTATTGATATGGATTTTCAATCAGAGATTATTCGTGGATTTCAGTCAATATTTATTTTTAAATGTAGAGTTTGTGGCATAAAGAAACAAATATATTCTGAAAAAGACAAAGAAACTAATTTACCAATCAATAAAGCCGTTGTAAATGGTTGTCAAGCAATAGGTGAAATATTTTATGAATACAAATACTAGTTATAATCAGTGGCGTAACATCAAAATTTGGGTCAGAGAGAACTTCGCTCAAAACACTTTTTCAAATGGGATGGTTTATCATTGCATTCAAATTCTATTTAAAATTAACACTATGATTTGCATACCTGTATCCCTACGACAGGAGTATCAGCTCTTTTAGAATTGGTATTACAATGATGTGTGTCTTTTTTTCCCTTTTTTTTTTCTTTTTTTTATGTCTGATGACACTTTTACTACTCGAAATAATGCTCTGATTTGCACGAATAGCATATGTTTCCGGTTGGAAATTTAATGTAGTTGGTACTTTATTTGGGTTACTTATCTTTTTATTCTATAAACAGCTATACGAAAGACACCAAAAAAATATCAAGTCTCTATCTTGAAAATTGCCTGAGTTATCGTGAAATATCGAAATCGAATTCGTCAAAATTTTAGTTTTCGTGAAAAATGCCATTTTTTTGTCATTTTATCGTCGTTTTTTCTACCGCTTAGTGTCAATTTTGAAAAATTCAAAAAATGACTCAAATAAAGTACCAACTACATCTAATTTCCAACCGGAAACATATGCTATTCGTAAAAATCAGAGCATTATTTCGGGTCGTAATCAGTTATAAAAAAAAATTTAGACGAGACATTTTTCTAATATTTTGATGTGATGTTAGGTAATATGCAAGTATACTACAGTATAATTTTCAGACATTAATCTCCAAAATTGCCAATTTTATTAAACATTATATACATAAAAACGAGAATTTTATGAAATATTTAAAGTCCTATATTTTGTAAAAAAAGTTAACCAAACGGTTCCAAAATTTTACCACATATATGAAATCCCTATTTGAACTCTCAAAAAATTTTTCAAGTCTCTAACTTAAAAATTACCCAAGTTATCGTAAAATATTGAAATTAAATTCGTAAAAAATTCAGTTTTCGTAAAAAATGCCGTTTTTTCGTCATTTTTGCGTTATTTTTTCTGCCGCTTAGAGTCACCTTTGAGAATTTCGAAAAATGACCTAAATAAAGTACCATCTACGTCCACTTTTACACCTGAAACTCGCTATTCGTAAAAATCAAAGCATTATTTCGGGTAGTAAAAGTGTTTACAGTATATTTATTCAATGATTCTAAGATTATAGGATTCTAAGATAGGATTTCTATATACGTATATACGTAATATAAACATTACGTATAATAAAATATTTTGAAAACACTTTTACTACCCGAAATAATGCTCCGATTTGCATGAATAGCATATCTTTCCGGTAGAAAAGTGAATGTTGTTGGTACTTTATTTAGGTCATTTTTAGAATTTCTCAAAATTGACCCTAAACAGTAGAAAAAATGACGAAAAACCGGCATTTTTCACGAAAACTGAAATTTCGACGAATTCGATTTTAATATTTCACGATAACTCGGCAATTTTGAAGTTGGAGACTTGAAATTTTTTTTTGTGTTCACATTGCTACTTCAGACATAAAAAAAAAAAAAGACACATAATTTTATAACCAATACATTCTTCGCTTCGCTCAGAATGTAAAATAATTAAATTAATAAAAATAAATTTTAAAATAATATTATATTATATATAATAGGAATTGGGCACACACAACTGACTGAATTTATAGCTTACCTTGATATGCCTTCAATTTCATGTGATAAATTTATTAAAATTCAAAATCAAGTTGCCGAAGTGATACATGAATCGGCGTGGGAAGAAATGAAAAAAGCCGGCGAAGAAGAAAAACATTTGGCATTAGAATGTGGTGATATTGATTCCGATGGAATACCGATTTGCACAGTTGTTGTGGATGGACAATGGTCTAAGCGTAGTTATGGAAAGAAATATAATGCGTTATCGGGTGTAGTAAGAAAAATTTAACAATATTTTTATAATCTATAAACAATACAGGTGAATGGTAGAATAATGATAATTTAAGCCTATAGTATTGACAGTATTGTATTAAAATTTGAAAGAAATAATAAATCAAGGACATTTGTTATACGTAATACCTTTGTTATTATGAGTATATGAAATTTATATTTGTTTAGGCTAGTATAATTGGATATAAAACCAAAAAAGTTTTATTCGTCGGAATACGAAACAAATACTGTGTCATTTGTCAAAGATCATCTACTTCTAATAAAAAAGATGTGTCGGATCATAAATGTTTTATGAATTGGAGTAAAGCGTCAACTAGTATGGAGGCAGATGGAGTAGTTGAGGGTTTTGTAAATAGTATACAAATGCATGGACTCAAGTATAATTGTTTAATTGGTAATAAAACAGAAAAAACTAATTTTTAAATTTTTAATATAATATTATATTATTGTAAATATTATATGTTTAATATATTTTTTAGGAGATGGCGATAGTAGTGTCACCAAACGATTAACTGATCGAATGCCATATGGTCCTAATTTTCATATTAGAAAAATCGAGTGTCGTAACCATCTCTTGAGAAATTATGCCTCAAAATTAACTGTATTGGCCAAAAATACAAAATATCCACTTCGGATAAGAAAATTTATATTATCAAATATTTTACAATTTCGTGGGGATGTTTCAAAAGCTGTAAAACACTGGAGGGAAACAATTGATGTAACACATTTAGATAAAATAAAAGGTAAATACATATTACGTAATAAATAATAATATAATGAATAATTAATTTGGTACCAGAAGCACAGCGTGGTGGTATTATGCAGGAATTGGAAAATTGTATATCACGGTTAGTTAATAATGCTGAAAGTTTACTCGAAAACAGAAATAATAATGTATGTGAGCAATTCAACTCAATTATAAATAAACATATTGCTGGGAAAAGAATTAACTTTTCTGGTAGAAGAAATTACAGTACACGAGTTGAAGCTGCTGTAATATCGTTCAATTCTAAGCAGTTTATTAGAAAAGTATATAAAAAAACCACTAACAATTTTAGTCCAGGTACAGAACTAAAAATAATAAAATATATTTACTCGTATTTTTAATTTGTAAAATGTTATAATAGGTATTTAATTATTATACATATTTTTAACATCATTTATAGGAAAATATGCCCAAAAATATTTAAAAAACTATAATCGAATACAAGGGAATACAAAGAGAAGGCGCCAACTCTTTCCCGATTCGCGAAAATTTAAAAAACTTTGTTCCAGTGGCCCTGATGCCGACTATGGTAAAGTGTACAAAACATAGTGAACAGTGATTAAATTCAACTAATCAATTGCTTATATACTTTTAATTTTAAAACATAAAATAGGATTGGCAGAACCATTGGTAGATATTTTATCCTTGAGTGATTTAGAAGTGAGAAAAACCGAATTTTTGAATACGCTAAAAACAGTAGATAGAAAGGAAATAGAAATATCTACTCGAAATCAAAGTGAGAATCAAGTATGGTTTCAAGAACGAAAAAAACGTTTGACCGCTTCTAATTTTGGTCAAATTTGTAAGAAAAGGAAAAATACTAGTTGTAAAAACATAGTTTATTCTATGCTTTACGCTTCAGCACCGTTCGCAAAATCGTTACAGTATGGACGAGTGATGGAAATGGTTGCACGTAAAAAAGCTGAAGAAATTATTGGGCATTCCGTGGAAATGTGTGGATTAATAATTGACCCTGAAATTCCTTACTTGGCAGCTAGTCCTGGTATTTTTAATTTGTATATAATTTTTATAAGTAGGTACCTATATAATTTTAAATATTTTTTGTTTTTATATTTTTATTAGATGGTTTTATAAACGATGCCGTATTGGAAATAAAGTGCCCATTCACTGCTAAAGACACACCAAATGCTGTCGATGCAGTTAATAGAAAACTTGTAAATTTTAATACATTATACTTATGTAATCGCTATTATTAATAGTATTAATTGTGTATAATTTTAAATTATTTTTTAGTTGCAATTTTGCGAAATTGTAGGAGATTCCATAAAGTTAAAGAAAACACATTCTTATTATTATCAGGTTATGGGTCAGTTGCATATAACCCGAAAAAAAAAATGTTATTTTATTGTTTACACCACTAATTGGATTAGCGTGGAAAAAATAAATTACGATCCATCATTTTGGAATTTAAAAATGTTTGATAATTTAAAAACGTAATAATTGTACCTTATAATATAATAATATATTACATAAGATATTATATTACTTCATATATATTTTAGATTCTACTTAGATATCTTGTTATCAGAAATAGTTGATCCCCAATATCCAAAACGAATGTTAAAATCTGATATAAGAGAAAGAAGAAAGGACGAGGGCGACTAAAGAAAATTGAAAAATTATAATATATATTATTGATAATAGTTATTATACAATTTTATATTTATGTATTATTAAAATAAAATTATAGTGGTTTTGTTATTTTATGTTTTTTTTATAATTAATATTGTAAAATAAATATGTATCTTATATTATAAAATTAAAATTTATAATAAGATCAAGATTTAGTATGTACTACACACGTATATATGAGTATAATTCTAATATATATAAATATACACGTTACACTGTACAACGTACGTAAATACGTAATGCCGTAATTTACAGTTTACACAATACGTTTGAATTTGGGTAATTTTTACTTAGGTATTAATTATTGCATTTTATGTTATTTACGCGATCCGCAATATGTGATGGTTCGGAAAATAATAAACACGCTCCCAAAACCCAAACGAACACAATCGTCGACCGACAACCGATACGAGTACGGGGCGTGGCCTAACCGTCGCGTGCTTGCGGATCGCGAAAACACTTAATAGCGCATTCTCTTGGCCGTTGCATACGTTTAACTTTTGGGTAGCGTCCTCTTAAGTTCTTAATTATAATTCATTGAGATCAATGTTATAATTATATGATATATTGATATGGCTTTATTGGTTTACTGATAACAATTTTTGTTCTAGACTTTACGCATACGCACAATTAGGGGTGCATTCCTGTAGTGCATTTTTACTATTTTTAGACGCTCCTATATTATGGCGTACCAGTGGCGGATTTATGGGGGGGGGCGACGTGGCGATCTCCCCCCCCTTGGGCTTTTTTTTTTTAGCATGTTTTTATCAATAAATAATAGTTGTGTTAATTAGCAACTTAATAAAATATAAAATATTTTAAGTACTAGAAATAGACTTAAATGCATGCTTATCAATTATTTACTTTAGTTTTACTTTAGTATTGCGCAATAATATTGTACGTCTATGGGCCGCTTTAGTTTTAGATTTAGTGGTATAAATTTATAATCCTGTTAACAGTCCTGTTATACTGCTGCCCATAGTGCCAATTTATGAAGAAAAAAAATATTCTTTTTTAATATACAGATGAAAAACTTTGCATCCAAATTCTAAAATGCTTTGCATGTTTGCTTATTTTTTGTATTAATTTGTAGATTGAAAACATGGTTAAGATCCCGAATGGGTGAAAATAGACTAACTGGTTTGGCTTTATTGCATACGCACAAAGATATTAATATTAATATAGATGACATAATAAATAGGTTCGCCAATGAAAAAAAAAGAAATATACAATTATTAATATAAATTATTATTATTTATATTAAAATATATTTTATATATAAATAAATATAAATAAAAGTATCTACATTTAATTATAAGTTTGGAATTTTCTTTTTTTCATAAATTGCTTAAATTACAGTCAAGCACTTTATACATCACTCATATTAAGTATTCCTAATTGCCCCCCCCCTTAAACAACCTTCAGATCCGCCCCTGTGGCGTACACAGTACACGAATGGATCTTCGCAGGAAAGAATTTTTGGATCCGTTCTGTTATCACTTCATTGTTATCGTATTATATAATTTGTAGGTTAGGAATATAATATTATTTAATTTTACTTGATAACATTTCAATGTACATAATACTTACTCTATGACATAATATTGCATATTATATTACAGTATTTTCTATACTAAAATTCAAATGTACTTGTTTGTTATCGCCCCAATTCAAATAAGTATGCCTAAATAGTAATTAATAATTATTCATTTTAAAAATATGTTTACATCCTCTTAAAAGTATAATAATTATGTATGATCATTGGATGAATATTGATATTTATTATTTATTAGTTTATTACTATTTTTTATTTTTCAATATAATAAATTATTATTATCTGTGGTATGATCAAATATTAATATAAATATAACTTAAAATATAAAAGTCTAGTAATATCATTGATTATACATCTTATATTAGTATAATAGTATATTAGTATTTATAATCAATGGTAATATACAGTCGTCAGTCAAGATGTACACGATTAAGTTTCTTTACACACTATAACACACTTAACATACTATGTTGTACATGTATATATATTTAATTTTAATAATTGCAATTGAATGATTAAATAAATATTAATTATAAAAATTAAATTTTTGTCAAATATTAAGCTATTATAAGAAAATAAAATATATAAATAATGTATAAACAAGTTGTAAAACTTAAAGGTAAACTCGAATTGCCAGTATAAGATACAGTACAATGCATAGAGTAAGCATAGAGTATTGTTTGAATTGCCACCGGCGGCCTTTGATAACAAGATTTTTGATAAGTGATAACAGAATACGATAACAATGAAATGATAACAGAATGGATCCAAAAATTCTTTCCTGCGAAGATCCATTCGTCACAGTACACTGCGTTCTGCGTATCATAAGTTGCTAGCATACCATTTGTTTTGTCCTGAGTATACCTATAGTCCTATACGCTATACCATTGCCGGATGGACAAATTATTTTGATACTAACAATGCGCAGTCACAGATATATCTCTCAAATTAATCTCTTTTCTATGCTGTGTACGCAACACGATTTAAGATATACAGGTTGGAACTCTGCCTATGAAAACAATCCCAAAATATGACCGGTAAAACTACTGTTGAAATCAGCTGTTAAACTAATAACTAGCGCGAAAAGCGGGATTATTTGTAACTAGAACAACATGATTAATAATATTATTCAACTTTAAAAATTTCTGCTTTTTTTGCAAAAGGTATTAAAATATTACGATAACGGAATGTTTTGTTTGAAAAACTCTTCATAAGTGTTTTCAAACACATTATTAGAATTAGCATGTATGGCAAAGCACTCTTCAAGACGAGCGGATCACCGCAGCTAATTCCATGACACATATGCGCAGGCGCGCATCATAATTTAATGTTATCAGTGTTATCACATACAAATAAAAATGCAAGGGGTGGCTATAAGAATACGATTTTGCAGCAACAACGGTGTACTTTCAGTGTGACCACTAAATACATAATTTCAATCATAAATCATTATAAAAAAAATATTGTATGTTAAAACAGTTATTACATATTAGTTATTACCAACTTATTAGTAAATAGTATTATACTATTATTAGTTATTACTTCTCACTAAATTTTTTATATAAGCTAGTAAAAATCAATTAAAAAAAATTATGGCATATTGTGGAATATTTTTAATGAAATAATGCTCCGATTTGCACGAATAGCATATGTTACCGGTAGGAAAGTGGATGTTGTTGGTACTTTATTTGGATTACTTTTAGAATTTCTCAAAATTGACCCTAAGCAGTAGAAAAAACAACGAAAAAATGACAAAAAAAACTACTAAACAATTAATTTTTTTACACATATCATTATTGTCCTAGATTATATCATATCATATCATATCATATAATTATTGTACTAGATACTAGATATATATAAAATTAAAAATAATATAATATAATAATAATTATAATTATAATAATATAATATTATATATAAATTATAAATATATAATATTTAAATTCATAATTATAATAATTATAATTCATAACGTGAAAAATTATCATCATTTCGGCAATTTTGTTCATCTGTTATCATTGGATTTAGTGTGGAAACAGCACCACCTAGCGGCATAAAATTTGATTAACGGTGTTTTGTTGCTGCATTTTCGTTTATGAGTCGGTATACGTTATGCCCTCTCTATATATTCCTTGCTCTGTGTAAAAATGTAAGTAAAAAAACTAAGAACTAAAAACTCAAGTATAAATAAATGTATCCACTGCACTATCGTCATCGAATAAAACACTAATAAAACATATTATTTACTTATCTAAACTTTTCTTGGTGAATAGATGAAACTTTTGTACTATAATGCCTAATTTTCTTTTTTTGTACTAATTTTCCAGATAACTATATATAAATGTATAGCAAATCCTACTATTTTATATTTCTATAATTAAAGGTAGGTAAATAAATCAGCAATATGACCATACTCCAGTACATAACTTATGAAACTGAAAAATTTCAAAAATTGTGACAGGATTTTTTTTTTTAATACAATTTGTGTGGAATTTACTGATTTCTTTTAAGTTCATTTCTCCTAAAGTTTTTAATATGTAATAAAAAGTTCTGAAAATTAAATATGACCATACTCATTGATTATAATTAACAATATAAATAAAATCCCAAAAATTTGTATACACTACATTAAATCATCAAATCATTGTGAACCTTTGAATTTTAAAAAAATTATGTTTTTTTTTTAAATTCAATAGTCAATACACCCACTGGCCAACACCATTATCCTGTCCGAGGAGCAAAGAATACTCGTGGTTAGGTGAAAATCAGTGGCGTCGAATATATAGTTTATGACGTATGTTAGAAGATTTAAAACCTAAGGAGTGGATACCATGAGTCCATGACTCGTGAGAGCATTGTCATTTATTATACGTTATACCTATAGTGCCTTATTATGTTGTTAGATTTATTCACGATTATTTAAGATATATCTTAAATCGTGGATTTATTCCATAAAATTATAATGTAAAAAATGATAACAATTTGATAAGGCTCACGCATGCGCATATGTGCCATGGAATTAGCTGCGGTGATCCGCTCGTTCTTCAAGACGTTTTTAATTAATATTAATCATGTTGTTCTAGTTACAAATAATTCCGCTGGTCGCGCTAGTCATTAGTTTAACAGCTGATTTCAACAGTAGATTTACCGATCATGTTTTCATAGGCAGAGTTCCAACCTGTATATCTTAAATCGTGGTACGCAATAATGACAGAACTGCTATTTTCACCAGTGAAAGGCAGTAGGTAGAAAAATGATAAGAATTTTGATACAATTTATTGACTGTATTGGTAACATAGATAATTCTATTATCTATGATTGGTAAACCACAAAAATAATTAATTTATGTTACCATAATTTAACGTTTAAAATTCGTAAACACTTATTAAATACATTTTATTGTTTTAAAAACCCTGTCATAGGTTTTTATCATGAATTAAGATAGTATGGATACCCAACATGCTAGAAAATACGTAATACCAAAGTGACTACAAAATTGAATCCAAATAACAGCTGACATGTGCGGAAAACCAACGTTAGCGCTTCTAGTGTCCTAATGCAGTACTAAAATGCTACGGACACGGCTATGCTAAATTTAACACTTCAATAAAAAATAAAAATTGTCATAAATTAATTTCCCGCCATTTACATTAGGAATTAACATGTACGAGTATTTAAATTAATGAAAAATTGCAATTATATTCATGTTCATGTTACACGTGTAGTTTTGGTGTTGGTTTATATTTTGCAATAATTATTTTTAAAATGGCATGTTGTACCTTTTTGTCAAAAGAATACGAGATGTACCTTTGGTGTACCTAAAGATTTTAATATTTTAAAAAACTGGATCATTAGAAACATTTGAAAACACGTAAATGAATTTTTTTAAATGAATATTAGTTTAAAACTTGAATGTCAAGAACATTAAATAGATATGTTAACTAATATTCATTTAAAAAAATTCATTTACGTGTTTTCAAATGTTTCTAATGATCCAGTTTTTTAAAATGAATATTAGTTTAAAACTTGAATGTCAAGAACATTAAATAGATATGTTAACTAATATTTTTACATATTATATTACAATGAGAATGAGGCAGCATACTTATATGCTAAACCAAAATATGTAAAAAAAAAAATAAAATCAAAAAAAAATTATCAAAATTAGTTACTTCTTAAATAAAATAAATATAATATAGTTAAATATTCTTGTAACACTTACCTCTTCTACTTCTACATCCTGTTTTTTAAAG
>JAIUCT010007512.1:0-13954 GCA_021307375.1 Tetraneura akinire
CAAAAATTTTATTTTTCCTTATGACTTCTGTAATACATAAAAAAAAAATAGTTCTATTATAATTAAAAATTATTTTATATTAAGAACCCAAATCATAAAATTGATAATTTTTAATCGTATACACTTTACATGTTTACTAACTATTATATCTTGTTATTCTCAGCAGCTCATCATGCACTTGTGCAAAATTATAAAATATTCACAAGTGCTCAATTATTTTAAATGATAAAAAAATGAATGTAGTTTTTTTATAAAATAATAAATAATTATAAATTAATACTGTTGAGTATTACAACTAAAAATAATCAATTTTATAGAATATTAATATTAGAAATTATTTTTGACCCCCATCAGCTAGAATTTACATTTACATATAGAGAGAGAGTGATTTCTTAATCACCCTTTTTCTTCATTAATATGCTTACTATTTTTTAATAAATCATAATTGAAAAATATGGGGATTGAGTAAATTAATAAAATAAGAAAAATATTAAATTTTAAATGTTCAAATATAGTTTTAAAATATTTAAAATTATACACACATTAGATAAAATTTTATTAATATATAAAAATTATATATTTTGCATAACTAAAAAATTGTAATAAAATATATATTAACGAATTCGATTACAATATTTCACGATTACTCGGACTATTTTGAAGTTAGAGACTTGAAATTTTTTTTGGGTGTTCATATAGGTACTATGTATATGTGATAAAATTTTGGAACCGTTACGTTCATTTTTCTACAAAATATAGGACTTTAAATATTTCGTAAAAGTCTCGTTTTTTTGTATATAATGTTTGATAAAATTAGCAATATTTGGTATTAAGGTCTGAAAATTTTACTGTAGTATATTTATATATTACTTAACATTAATTCAAAATATTAGAAAAATCCCTTGTCTCAATTTTTTTTTTATAGCTGTTTAAAGTTGACATTTTTAGTTTTAACGAAAATATTACGAAAAAAAATGACGAAAAAATGGTATTCACAAAAACGTAGCTCTATGGGAGACGCGTGTGGTGTAGTCGGCGAAATATTCTCGAACGCTATCTCGGTGTTGAGCACCGTAGCCAGACATCGACAGCGGATGGGTGACCGCCGTTTTTTTTTCTTTCTATGTCTGAATCATCATATTAAAATATTAAAAAAACCCATGGTAACATTTTTTTTTATAGCTGTTTAAAATTTATATTTATATTTTTTTGTTTTTATGACTGAAGACACTTGTACTACCCGAAATAATGGTCCGATTTTCACGAATAGCATATGTTTCCGGTTGGAAAGTGGATGTTCTTGGTACTTTATTTAGGTCATTTTTCGAATTTTTCAAAATTTATCCTGTACGTTAGAAAAAACGATGAAAAAATGACGAAAAAACGGCAATATCAATACCAACATTATCTGACTGAACTTCGCTCAGAATCGTTTTTTCGAATGAAATGGTTTAACATTGCATTTAAATTATAATTATAATCAAATACTATGATGTGCACACCTATATTCCTGCGGCAGGAGTATCAGATCTTTTTTTAATTGATACATGAAGCCGCATCATGAATTAAAATAGTTGATTCTGTTTACTTTTAAATGTAACACTTTTAATTGTAACATCGAAATTTTTTCACACATCAGACACGAATATCTGAACACAATTTTATACACGTCAAACAATAGAATAAAATTAATGATATATCATTTCAACTTCTCTTTAAGAGGGGGCAATAGTGAAAAAAAGTACATGCAAAAACATGTAAAAGTTATTCCAATAATATAGCTTACTGAGTAGTTTTAGAGTAAAAACACCTATGATAAAAATTGTAGTTAGGAAGTGTATAGTTGGACGTAAGAAGTCCGATTTTTGATAAAAAATTTATTTGTTGCTATATTTAATGTAAAAAAAAGCATTTATTTATTATTAAATTATGGCTATAAAAATTAATTTATCAAAAATCGGACTTCTTACGTCTAACTATACACTTCTCATGTACAATTTTGATTATAGGTGTTTTTACTCTTAAACCACTTAGTAAGCCGTATTATTGGAATAACTTTTACATGTTTTATTGTAGAGGAAAATTAAATTGTATCGTCATGTGCTGCTTTAGCGAGTTAGCGGAAACATTTGATAATATTTGATATATTATTAATTAGTATATTGTACGGTCGTTGCCGAAAGATTGACACGGCGTAGGCGCGCGGTGCTTTTCAATAATTGTATATTTATATCCCAAACTAGTCGTAGTGTGCGTTTCCGGTTTCAGTCGCCCGGTATGGCACACTGCACATCAGGTTGTTTATTATAAAAATAATATTATCTACGTTTCTATTATAATATTTGATTTCGTTATTCTTATTAGTTTTATTACCATTGATGTTATTACTTTTCTACACAGACACAGTAGTACACTAGTCAATTTACTACATAAGTATTTACATTACACATAAACGTACCTTTTATTTATTATTAGCTATACACTACATGACATTCATAATGTTATAATATTTTATAAGTCGTACTTCATGGTCGTACGGACTACGGATGTATATACGAAACAAATCTTCAAACATAATATTTTTTTTCTTTGCTATTATAGTTTCGCGCGCTTTTTCGATGTTATTGATGTATTGCTTTCGCGCCATATTCACCATATTCATAATTATATTTTATTACATTTATATTAGTAAATCTTAAAAATTATAATGAATAATCATAAATGAAAAACACAAATTTCAAAAAAATATCTATAAAATCTATAATAAGGGACAAAATAAAAAAAAATAAACGTGATGTCCCAATTACTGAATCTATAATTACCCTTACTATAATTATCCTTTACTAGGTATGTAATTTAAATTTTGGTTTGATTTAATTATTACATAATAATTGTTGGTTAGGTAAGTAATATTAGTATTTATGTTTATTGTTATATATATATATAATGTAACAGTTGCATTTATACCCGAGTCGTCATTTTATGTCGCCTCAGCATTATTTACGTGTTAGGCCAGACACCGGTGAGCTGAGTGCGATATATAGTTAACTAGTCGAGTTTCCATAGCCGAACCGAACTAGTCGAGTTTCAATAGCCGAACCGAACTAGTCGAGTTTCGATAGCCGTACCGTCAAAGTCGAGTTTCAATAAACATACCGATACCGTCTTGATTATTTATTTATTTATATTAATTTATTCGTCTCAACTAGAAGCTCGCACTCCGCTACACCTGTGATCTACAATAAACTACCCTCCAAGATCAGGGTTACTCAGGTGATAGTGTATTTGTATTTATTATATTTGTTTTCGATAGTAATATATTAAGTTTATGTTCGTTGCTAAATTACGTGTTAGATATTGAACGCAGGTCATAAGTTTCTAGGACCTGTATAATATAAATAAGAAACCTTTGTTTTATATCGGTCTAACGACCCGGTTCAAAAGGCCGGTTAGTGTAGTAGGAAATAGCCAGCCGACTGCTCCTTAACTGGATAGGATTTGATAGGAAACATTGAACGACACCCTGTACTGTAAGGTACGTGGCGTGTAACGTTACAATAATATTACAGAAGTAACAAGTAATACGGACTATGGTATATCAGTTACTAGTCATTTATGACCATCATATAGGTAATACATAAATACCTATAACAATATTTATTTCCAATTTGTATACTAGCAGTTAGCACATGATATTACGTAGGTAACTAATAACTATCCACTAGTTATCAGATCCACAAAAAGGTATATAAAAGTATTTACTATGATTTCGCGGGCTTTTGTGACATTATTGATCCTATATTTTCGCGCCATATTCATGTTTCACGTCGCATCACAACTTTATTTTATTAGTAAGAAGGTGTTAGTCCCTGCCCCCACTAATCACTATACTGTCTAATGTCTAATGATTTGTCTAGTGAATCGCGCCCTTTGCATTTAGGTACACCTTGACAAAACCATAGACGAGTACCTATTTAAAGTTTAATATTCAGTGTTGTTTACGACGGTGTGGTGTAAAGTCAGTGAACAACAATAATTACATATTTAGTTACTGTGTTTAAACTTTAAACTGTATTTTATTATATTTTTATTTTTGAATTTATAAGCATTTGTATATTATTTACTTATAATGTATAATAATAAAAGAAACACAAACGTATCTAAAAAAGGTCTATAAAATCTGTAATGAGAGACCGAATGAAAAAAAATAAACGTGATGTGTCAGCTCCTGAATCCGTATCTGTATATACGAGGTACGTAATTTAAATTATAATTATAATTAATATTTTAATTAATTAACTAATTAAGTAATAGATCGTAGTTAGTAAATTAGTGGACAAGTGGTTATAACTTATTAGTTATTACTAATAAGAAATAAGTAATAACTAATAAGTAATATGTATTTATGTTTATTTTTATAGAAATAACGAGTCCGATGATGTTGAAAGTTCTATAATAGAAACAAATTATTTTACTGCTGAAAGGTATGTAAATATTGTATGCAATAAATTATTTATTTATAATATTATGTAGGTAGGTAATTATACGGTATATTTGATAATATTATAAGAATACTAAAAAAAAGAGTAAAACAGTTGTAAAATAAGATTTTAATGTAAAAAATTATATAGATGAAAATGAGAATTTTCGGAAATATTCAAAGTTCTATATTTTCTAGAAAAATTATCGTAACCTTTCCAAAATGTTATCATATATTATATATAATATATAGTACCTATATAAACGTCCAATAAAATTTTCAAGTCTCCAAATACAACATTTTCTAAGTTTTCGAACTTCGCTCAGAATACTTTTTTCAAATGCAATGGTTTATCATAGCATTCAAATTTGTTTACTTATTTAGTGGTATAAATAACAGCACATTGATTTATTGTTAGACGTTAATAAAATATTGAGTTATTTATTAATAAAATTATATTTATATTTTACAGTAGTAACAAATTCAATAATACGAGTACGTTTACAGAATCTATGTCTTTTACTTCTGATAATTCTGATAGGTATGTCGTATGTAATTTAAATTATCGTTAATTACGTTGATTAATTATGTTAATATTTTTACAGAAATAACGAGTTTAACCGTGTTGATAATAATTATTTTTCGGAGTCTTTATTAATTACTCCTGATAGGTATTTATTTAATTTTTTTCACTATTTTATACTGTCTTGTAAAACCAATACATTATATTTTTGTTTTATAATTATTTATAGGGTAATACCAAATATTATTCATACAGGACGACGAATTGTAGATATACATTATTTATTCCAACAAATTCAAAATACTGTCCACGTGAACAATATAGATTGTTCATTTTTAGATATGGTCTTATTAAATGAAAAACATTTCGGTCTTAGGTCGGTATTTAAGTTTAAATGTAATATGTGTAACATAATTTCTTATATCGAATCTGAAAAGCAATATCCTGAAACATATATGCCAATCAACAAAGCAGTAGTAGGCGGTTCTATCGCTATTAGTATTGGCTATACCCAAGTAGCAGAGCTATGTGCCACAATGGATATACCTTGTATGACCTCTAATACATTTTTATCGGTACAAGAAAATATTAGTGAACAAATTCATAATATTGCCGAAATAGAAATGTGTATTGCTGGTAAAGAGGAGAGACGATTAGCATTGGAAGCTGGTTCTATTGATAAAGACGGTACGCCTATGTGTACCGTTGTTGCTGATGGTCAATGGTCAAAGCGTAGTTACAGAACTAATTATGATGCTTTGTCTGGAGTTGTAAGTTTAAGTATAGAATTTAATTATATACATAATAATTGACTATAATATTTTTTTAGGCAACAATTATTGGGTATAGATCTAAAAAAATTTTATTTATTGGCGTAAGAAACAGATACTGCGTTATATGTCAAAGAGCAAAAAATAAAAATATACCTATACCAGATCATACTTGTTTCTTGAATTGGACAAAAGGAGCCACAAGTATGGAAGCAGATGCGATTGCCGAAGGTTTTAAACGAAGTGTGGAGTTACACGGGTTAAAATATAATAAATTGATTGGTAAGTTCAAATTTTAAAGGAAGTATGTATATAATATATATATATATATATATATATATATATATATATATATATATTTTTTTTTTTAAGGTGATGGTGACTCCAGTGTAACAAAACGATTAGCAGAAATTATGCCTTATGGACCTTCATTAATTGTACAAAAAATAGAATGTCGTAATCATTTATTACGAAATTATGGTACAAAATTAGCGGCACTTACAAAAAATATAAAATACCCTATACATTTAAGAAAGCATATACACGCTAACGCCATACGATTTAGAACTGCAATTGTTAAATCAATCGAATATCGTAACACATTAAATGGACAAACAGATGCTGAAAAATGTTTAGGTAAATATAGTAATAAATAAATAAGAGTATGTTACATTTTATATTCAATACCTATTCCACACAGTTAGAAGAAAAATAATTATTCTATTTTTATAATATTTTTAATGTTAGGTTTGCGTAGGGACATTCAAAATAGTTTTCGCCATATTTTGGGTGCTCACGATAATTGTGAAAAATACTATTGTAAAGGACCAAAATTAAATGAGATTAATTATATTGAGGATGCTGAAAAATCACAGCTTGTCAATGATATTTCACAAATAATTAATCGATTATTAATAAATGTGGATAGTTTATTAATGAACTTAGATAATAATGTTTGTGAACAGTTTAATAGCGTAATAAATAAAACACATAGCAGGTAATACTATTTAAATTTATAACTATAATATTATGAATATAAAACTGTATTAATTTATTATATATAATTTGACATTTCTTTAGGTAAGCGTATAAATTTTTCTCAACGACAATCATACAACACCAGAGTAGAAGCGGCTGTTGTATCATATAACACGTCAGGAGAATTTTTGAGAAAACTGCACAAAAATACAGTGAACGATATAAGTTCAGGTAATAATGTAATATTAAATTATAAGATCAGTAAATTTTACGACAGACCGTTAAAATCAAGAAGCAAAATATTAAAATATGTCATTTATGTATGAATTTGACCAAATTTGATTAACCAAATTTTATAGGTAAAAGTAAATTTACGTAAATTTTACTGTTAAAATGAGTGATCTAATAGGTATTTTAAATATTTATACACACATTTCTTTTTTTAATTTTACTAAATTACCGATTTTTACGTAAATTTTACTGAATATTTTTCCCGGTAAATTATACATGTCAAGTATGAAGTAATATATATACTTGTATATCTGTAATATTGAATTAATTTTATTATAGGGGATGTTGCAAAAAAATTTTTAAATATGAAAGAAAAGAAACGTTCACAAAAAAAATGTAAAAAAGTCTATTTTCTAAAAATAAAAATAAAATTAATAAAAAATCAGGACCTGATCAGTATTATGGTTTAGTTGAACCATTACCCGATGAAGACATTTCTGCATCTGATCTCGAAGAAATGAAAAACAAATTTATTGATTCTTTAAAATTATGCCAGTATGAACGTGAAGAATTAGAAAATAGAACTATAATACACAACTTTGGCATATAGAGCGAAGAAACCGGTTAACGGCATCAAATTTTGGTCGTATTTGTAAAATGCGACCAACTACATCATGTAAATCAACAGTTTATGATTTATTATATCGGACATTTTCTTCAAAAGCAACTGTATATGGTAAAGAGATGGAATCTAAGGCCAAAATTCAATTTGAAAATATTTTTAAGTGTACCGTGAAATTGTGTGGTCTTATAGTTGATGATGTTTTTCATTATTTAGCAGCTTCACCAGGTAAAACTAAAAATTAGATTTTTTAAATTATTAAATAATAAGTAAAGATATAATAATGCAAATTATAATTTCTGATATAGATGGTCTTATAGGAGATGACTATGTTTTAGAAATAAAGTGCCCTTTCATAGCTAGAAATAGTTCAAATTTTATACAAGCTGCAAAGGATAAACAAGTAATATAATAATGTCAATAATGAAGCCGTAATAATAAACAAATATAAATAATTAATTTTTTAAATAGATTACGTTCTGTAATATTAAAAATGGTAGTGAAATGGATTTAAAAAAAGATCATAATTATTACTACCAAATACAAGGTCAAATGTATATAACAAATAGAAAATTTTGTTATTTTATGGTGTATACTGAACAATGGTCTATCATTCAAATTATTAATTATGACGAAAATTTTTGGGTAGAAAAAATAGTTAATAAATTGGAAGTGTAAGTAACTTAAAAAACAAAATAAATATAAATAAATTAGTAGTAAATATAAATAAATAAAGTATTTAATTGTTAATATATATTTATGTACCTTTATATTTGTGGTTTTTACAGTTTTTACAAAGAATGTATTTTGCCCGAAATTGTAAATCCAAAATACGGGAAAAGATTATTAGTCGACGACATTGTAGACCCAAATTATATATTAAAAAAAAAGCAGAATAAAATATTAAAAAATTAAAGCTATATTATTTAATAATATTATGATTGTATTATTTTTTGATTGCGAGTTCTTCAAATAATAATGTTAAAATATAAAATATTATATTATAAAAGGGGAAAGGTTTCTCGTGCAATTGAAAATAGTCAATATTATATTTTATTTGAAGCACATTGCAAGGATTGTGGATCAGAGTTAAAAGGATGGGCTGATTCAAAGCCAGAAAATGGAGCATCTCTTTTTGTCAATATCCTTACAGAAGATACTAGGGGTAAAGAGTTAAGCCATCAAACAAAAAGGCCATTAAAGGGTTACAAACGAAAACAAGTTGGTGAAGAACTCTCTACTGATGTAGGATCAAATCGGAGAAGAAAAAATGTCATGGATTTAGAATTTGGCCGTATATCACCACCTAATATTTATAGTCTTAATGTATTAAGTAAAACTAAACAAAATTATAAAGATTCTGAATTAAGAATTACTAACAAATTTCCAATTCAATCTTTGATTGAATTTAAATATAATTCCAATCATTCTGGATCCATTCAAAATATTGGTCTCGACCCTTTTTTTGTATATTATTGGTCACAGCATCAATTAATAGTTTATAAGGATGCATGCAAAACTTATTGTCGTTTATGTTTTGATGCAATAGTAGGTTTATTAAAAAAATTAAAAAAATCTAGCCTTAATATTATGTCCAATAATATATTTCTATATGAAGGAGTTCTTAGCACTCCATATGGACAAGTTCCAATAGTGCAAGTGATATCGGAAAGCCACGATATATTAAGTATATATCGTTGGGTCAGTAAATGGAAAAAAGTAGCAGTTAAATTACCACATGAAACAGTATGCGACTATTCAAGAGCATTACTGGGAGCATTGACTCGAGCATTTTGTGATGGATTGAGTTTACGAGGATATACAGAAAAATGTTTTCTTTATTTATATAATCATAATACAGTCTTACCAACATGTTTTATACGAATTGACGTTGCCCATATCATTAAAATATTTTGTCGTCTTAAATGTCTTATTGGAAAAAATAAATTACATCTGAAAGAATTTTATGTTAGGTGTTTAAGATTACTTATGGAGTCTAAAAGTTTGGATGAATTTCAAACAATTTTAACTAATTTGTTAACTGTAGCTATGAGTGAAACTGATGGATGGATTGATAATAAAAATTCAAATAAAACGTATTCAGAAATAGCAAGGGAATTTCTTATTCATCAAATGAAAGGGTTAAATTCAGATACATTAAATTATGAAATTTCTTATTTAACTGAATCTGAGGAAGATGAAAATGAAAATATTGAAGAAGTAGAACAAAACAAAGATTACTCAAGTCAGTTGGATTTATTTTTAGAAAATATTGTAGATAAATGTAAGGAAAAATCAAATCAAAATGGAAATAGGATATCTGCTTATTATCTTCCTGAACTAACAAAAGACGTTATACGTCTATGTAAAGATTATTCCCATTATGGACATCAATCATGCAAACACATTTTCACTCGCCTTATAGTATTGCAACATCTGCCTCGGTAGAAGGAGATTTTCAAGAATTAAAATGTAACATTCTTCTTCATGAAAAAAATCCGATGACTGTAGACAGATTTATTATCCATCACCTAAATAGTATTGATGGAAATCAGGGGCGGAGTGGTAACTAAATTCAGGCCGGTAAATTAAAATTTATCCAGCCCAATTTTTTTTTTCTTTGGTAGTTAGGTATTAATAAATTGTGTCAAATATTTCTATATTAAAAATTTTTATTTTATCGTTCAAATGTATAATTGAATAATCATAATAAACAACACTAAATTCATCAAATATGATATATTAATTATTAAAAAAAACATTTATAATATTATTATTTATTAGTAATGATACATTAATACTACTTAAAAACTTATAAGTAAATTAAATAATATGGTAAATTTTATATTTTTATAATAATAATTTAGATAATAATTGAGATTTCTCTCCCACTAAATTTATAATAACATCATTATCTATTTCTACAAGAATATTTTTTTCTATTGCCATTAACATGAATGATTCCAAATGTTCATCAGTCATTGAATTTCGCAATCTATTTTTTAAATATTTTAATGTCGAAAATGACCGTTCACAAGCAACTTGTGTTACAGGTAATGTTAATAGATATTGGTATGCAATTGTTAATATTGGATAAGAATTTGAAAATAGATTGTATTTGATCAGTACATTGTAACAACATATTACACAATTTTTACATGTCTTACAAGGTTTTAAAAAATCTTTATCAAGATTTTCATTTTCAGAGTCATTAAAGTATTGTTCATTGTACTCATCATCTACAGATTTTTTTAAGTAATTCCAAGATAAAGAAAAGTTAATTAATTCTTCAGATAAACTATTTTTAATTTCATTTTCACTTAGATTACATTCAAGAAATGGTCTAATTTTTGTAGTCCACTATTGAAGGAATCAAAATTTGTTGGTGATAACAGTGATAAGTCTATCAATAATTCATTATTATTTGAAAAACGTTTATTTATACTTTCAATAACAGTATCTAAAACTCTATTATAAATTTCAATGGTAATTTTTTTCTCTGCTTCTGCAATTGGTTCAACGCAGCTTTCATAACCTGCCATTTTCTTTTTTCTAGCTACACGTTTAACTTCAAATTTATTTTCAATAATAAATTTTATAATAAATTTCAATAATAAATTCATCACACACATGCTTCGTATTATTCATATCTCTTTGAATTTTTTTAAGTTCATTTAAAGACATATTAACCATTTGAACGCATTTCAGCAAGTCTAATCCAGAAGTCTGTAAATACCTTGATAAAGATCCTAATATAGAAAATATTTTCATGTACAAATGTGTAATCATAATAGTTTCATACCTTAATAATGCACTTAATAAGTTATTAGCTTTTGATCTAATATCAGGTTTAAATGACTTTTATGGATATTTTAGAAAGAGAAATAATCAAATCAGGAGACATAGCATCGTCAAATTTACCATAAAATCCAAAAATTCTGTTTATAGCTGTTTGTTTAGCTGTCCACCTTGTGTCTGAAATAGATTGCAACCGTTTGTGACGAATATTTTCTTGTTCGTTTTCACTTATATCTCTCCAAATGTTCATCCGTTGATACGATTCTTTGAAAAATACTGCACATCCATTAATCAAAGAAAAAAAATTAGCTATAGAAATGGGATTTTTAGTAGCATCAGAAATTACTAAATTTAGTACATGACTATAACACCATATGTGTGTTTGTTCAGGAGAAATTTTACTTAGCCATGAAGTAAATCCATTATATATGCCTTGCATATTAGCTCCGTCTGTTGCATTACCAATGCATTTTGTTACATCTACATTTGTTTCATTTAAAGTATTTTTTAACAGTTCCATCATTCCTTTACCAGTGGAATCTGAACAACATTTCACTGAAATTAATTTTTCATTAATATTAATATTAATATAAACATATCTATAATTAGAATTAATACAAAAACCCAATGGATAACAAATAATAATATTCTAGGTACTTGTTAATCGCTGCGCGTCGGTTCACGGTACACCATTCGGTATTACCACCTCATGGCTCATGATAATAACTTTCATTGTGCGGAATACTGGTGGGAATATAGTTTTATTATTATTTGAACACGTAAATTATCGTTGAATAATACAAAAAATGTTAAACTTAGGTTTAAAGATCAAACTAAGCTTTCGTAAATTAATATTATAATATATTAGTTTTTGACCACAATTAAAAATAACACTGAAAAAAAAATACGTTTTGTTGTCAATGTCCTTGTATATTGAATACTCGCGGGCCACGGCCCAAATAGGCATCCGGCCCTTCAGGAAATATCCAGATTTCCAGATGGGCCACTCCGCCCCTGATGGAAATACAAAATTATTTCGTAGTTCGCAGTTAAGAAACATTGAACAAGATATACCAATAAACAAATTTCATTCTTCTATATATGATATTTCTAAACTTCAGCCCATTAAAACACCGACTGTTAATTTATGTGATAACAACAATGAAAATAATTTCTTAGAATCATCTCCTAATTAATCATCATCATCATCAATATCTATATATTATAATAAATCTGAAAATAATGATAATTTAAATGTTTCCATAGATTCTTTAGATGAACACGAAAATTGGCATGGACTTGGAAATGATATTAAAAAAATAAATGACAATAAATCTAAAAGAAGTAGATCAACAAAATATATGCAGAATAATATTGAGATAGAAAAAGTATTGAAGAAGCGCAGTAATATGAGATAGATCTCATCTTAATACTATATTGTAAAATGGAAATAATTCATCAATTATTATAAAAAAAAAACAAAAGTTTCTGGTCAATAATACATGTGCGTTTGATTCATTAGCTGTTATAATTTCCACAGCATATATAGACAACCCGAAATATAAAAATTATATTGATTTAAATAATAACAATTTTTTTGACTTTTGTAAACATCTAGCAACTATTGGATATACCAAAACATTAAATAAAGATCGTTTCAACATTCTTAAAACTATTTTTGTTGAAAATATGAGTATAGTATCAAATATAAAATGTATTAATGCTGAGTGTAATGTAAATTATTTGATATCAACTTTATATAAAAATTTTCCATCAGCAGTTGAAAATTGTAATTGTAACAATAAAAAATGCATTAATTTTCAACGTAACATAGAATGTCGTACTATTGTGTTAGAACATAAAGATTTAATAGAAATTTGTAACTTAGAACTTGCAATGAATAATTATGTGAAAACTAATTATATTCAATGCCGCCAACCATCATGTAATGGGCAAGTAACAAAAAGAAAATTATTACAAAATCATTTATTTATCGAAACGAATCAAGTTGATTGTAATTTTACAATGGCTGATTTTCCAGAAACTATACATGTGAATGATGACCAGTAAGATATGAATAATTAAATTGTTTTATTAAACTTATAATATATATATATATATTTTTTTAATAGATTTATATTTCATGGAGCTATATCCTACAGTAATAGCCATTATATAAGTCATATCCGGCGATCAAATAATTATTGGGAAACACATAATGACATGGTAAAGAAAATACAATTGTTCAAATGTCCTAAATCTAAATTGGTGACACCACATTTAATTATTTATACTTAATTATAATTTATTATAATATAAAGTATAAATATAAATATTAAATATATTTATACTAACATTAAAATTTAAAAAATTATAATGTATAATATATTCTATTCTAACAATTTTTCACTAAGGATAAACCACAATTTTATATTAATATTAATTTACTCCTATAATAACATATAATATGATGATATTATATGTAATCAATAATTTTAACATTAAGAAAACATATTTTATTACCAATTACGTTAAATTTTATTATTATTAAT
>JAIUCT010007523.1:9470-19856 GCA_021307375.1 Tetraneura akinire
ATGTAGCTGCAAAAACTCAACTTAATGAGGATATATAATTTGCTTATCTGATTGATTTTAAATTTAGTCATATATCATGCTCTTAATTAGCTATGCATGGCTAAAACGTTTATTTCATAGATACTTATAATAATTTATCATAATTTTAAATACTTATAGAATACATTGTGCAAGATGAAGTGGATATGACTTTTGAGATTGTAACTGACGACTTTGGTGAAGGTACTAGCCATCAAATGCCTACTGAAAATATAGATAGAACAACACACTCTGCTATGGATGTTGAGATCAATACAGGTAATTTACTTAAAATTAATTATATTTATCAAATAATATAAATTAACTATATTGAATTAAATGAACTAGTAATCAAATAAATCTACAAAAATGAAATAATGTGAACTTTTTTCACTATACCCACTGCTTTTTCGCTTTGAACATAGTTTTTTGAATAATTTAGTGATATTGTAAAAGTAAAATTGCTCTCTTTAGAAAATTGTTTACACTCACTAGAATTAAAAAACATATAATCAGTTACTATTTTTA
Organism: Tetraneura akinire; assembly: GCA_021307375.1. Taxonomy (NCBI): domain Eukaryota; kingdom Metazoa; phylum Arthropoda; class Insecta; order Hemiptera; family Aphididae; genus Tetraneura; species Tetraneura akinire. The sequence continues at coordinate 10,017 of JAIUCT010007523.1, forward strand.
GTATTCCATGTACACTAAATATATTTTTAAGTTTTTTTTACACTCTGTTGAAGTTTTATCTAGCAGTTGTTCTACTTCTATCCAAATAAAAAAAATAACCTACTCATATAACGAAATTTTTACCAGCAAATGCTGCTATCTTAATGCCTACTTTATTGAACGGTAGTTTTGGTACATAGTGATTAATTAATTGTTTCTTTATTTGTGGTTTAGAATATATAATACATGTTTGACATTGTCCTATATATGAATTCAATTCAGCAGTTATATCTGGTCAATAAAATAGTTGATAAGAAATAAGATGAATTGTTGAATTGATAAATGATATTTATATATTTTTTTTAGCTGGTCCAACACTTCCTTTACTTCCAAAACGACTATTTCAAGGCACGTTGAAAGAAATTAATATTCGCCGAAAAACTGACTTGACGCCTAGAAAAAGTTTATTATATAATGTGGCCAAGAGGTACAAACAAAAGAATTTATTGTTAAGTCAACGTTATTCCAGCGCTAAGAATCGCATTCTAAAAGCTGAGAAATATATGAACAATAATTCAAAGTCATTGGACAGACTAAATTCAATAACATTGAATTTAATTGAATCACAAATTCGCATGCAACCACAACAACCTCGAGGTAGGTGTTTCACAGTTGATGATAAAGTCTTTGCATTGTCATTATATAAGCAGAGTGGTAAAGCTTATAAAATGCTTTCCAAAGTATTTGCTCTTTCATCACGAAAGTGTATCATAGACATGTTGAAAAAAATACCATTTCAAACTGGAATTAATAAAAGAATATTTGCAAATTTAAAAAATGCAGTTAAAAAAATAAGAAATAAGTTGGACCGTTTTTATACTGTAATTTTTGATGAAATTGCACTATCAGCATCATTACAATACATGGCACAAGAAGGCAATATAATTGGCTTTGAAGATCTTGGTGGAAGTAATAGTTCTAACAATTTTGCAGACAAAGCATTAGTTTTCATGTTTAGAGGATGCAGGAAGAAATTTAAACAACCAGTGGCTTTCTATCATACTACTAGTGGAATGAAAAGTATTACACTTTCAAGTATAATAAAAGACGTTATCGAAGCTGTCCAATCAACTGGTCTCACAGTAGTTTCAACAGTTTGTGATCAAGCCCCCACAAATGTAGCTGCTATTAACCGGTTACAAAAAAATACTTTGGAAATTTATAAAAATAAAAACCAAGAATATGCAGGATTTGGATTTGAAATTGTAGGCCATGATATTGTTCCTTTGTATGATGTGCCTCAATTGTTAAAGGGTCTTCGAAATAATTTAGTTTCCAAAGATCTTAATTTTGAATATGAAGGAGAAAAACACATAGCATCCTGGAAACATATTATACAATTTTATGAACTTGACTAAAATCAAAGTTCAGAAGGAGATCGATTAACACCCAAACTTACTGATAGTCATGTGTATCCAGCTAAACTAAAGAAAATGAAAGTGGCTAATGCTTGTCAAGTATTTAGCCAACGTGTTGGAGCTATCATGAAAAGATTTGCTGAGATGAATAAAAGTTTGTAGCTTAATTAACTTTTTTATGATTCTAGTACCTATATAAATTAATTTATGTTTTCTAATAATTTTTTTATTTCAACAGAATGTCAAGTTGTCAAGGGCCTTGATGTATCAGCACAAAGTACGGGACAATTATGTCTATTTGTAGACAAACTATTTGATAGTGTCAATAGTAACTGCATTCAACCAGAACCAGGAAAAATTTTAAGAAGTGTGGTAACTAAAAGTTCATCTCATTGGGAGTTTTGGAAGAAAGCTTTGATCATTCTTAATTCAATGCAATATGTTACAAAAAACAATGAAATTGTTCCTTCAATAACTAATTGGATAAAAACAATTAAAGGAATAGTGCATGTTTGTACAAGACTTCTCGATTGTGAATTCTCTTTTGTTCTGTTGCGAAATTTTAATCAAGACACAATTGAGAATTTTTTTGGTTCAATTCGAAGTCATGGAGTCAGAAATATAAAACCAACGCCGGACAATTTTATTTAATCGTTTAAAGCCCTATTAATCAACAATTTAACTTCAAACCACTCAGTAGGATCAAACTGTGAAAATGATGATTGCGATGGTACTTTGGACAATCTAAAAAATTTCTTATTTGATGAAGTAACGTTAGAAGATTCTACTCCATATCCAGTTGAGGTAAATTTTGAAATTCCAATTACCGAAATACCCAGTTCCAATCCTCAAGTAACGTCTGGAAGTAGAGCTTATGTTGCTGGCTGGGTTGTGCGAAAAATAAAAAAGTTAACTAAAAATTGCAATTTATGTGTTTCTAAACTTTCATCTGATGTAATTTTAGATCAGTGTTTCCCAAAGTGGGCGATATTGCCCCCTTGGGTTTGAAGTTGGCATGAAAGGTAAAAAAAAAAAGTATTTTGATATCGAAAATATAAAAAATCGATGTTAGATTGGTCACTACCGATAGTTTGCAATCGATTGTTAAATATCGATACAATTGTTTTAATTATTACGACAACCACTGGGAGCGCTAGCAACCATCCACTATCAAATGTTTCTACAGCAGTTGCTCTTCTATTTATTACCTTTTCTATGACCACTACACTAGTTTTATCAAATTATCAAATCATCGTGTTATCACATAATCGTTCAGAAAAGTAGTTAGAAAAGCACCGAGCAAATTATTTACATGACTAACTTTTCAACTAACATTATTAATGTGAGTATTACTTGTAAATTTAATTGTAGTGGTATAAATTAATAATGTGTGTTATTAAAATTATTGTATGTATATAATATGTGATTTATTTTATAATTAATTTTAATTGTGTATTATGTAATAATGATTATGCTGATTACCGCTAACGTCCCGAGAATCCAATATAGATAATATCATTCAAGTCAAGAAGACTGAAGAGGGAAATAAGTTCGTGGAAAAGCGGAGAACGTGTTGTTGGTGTTTGCCGTTTGGTGGCCGAACAAGGCACAAAAATCTCGATACTTACCTTAAGAATTATTTAATAATTTGTAATCATTAGGCATTCATTGTACCTAGTCATTGTGAGCTAGTATTTTTATAATATTTATTCGGATATTTCTAATTATGACCATATAATAATATATTAATACATTATCCTTTTTCCATGTGTTTTTACAGTTTTTAAAAGAGGCTAACTTAACTTATGATAAATTTTGATTATAAGTTCTAACTTTTAAGGTTAGGTTTAGATTACTTCATTATATCACTTACTAGTTAGTAGTTATACAATTGAATATTAAAATAGGTACTTATTCTACTTTTAATAATTAAGTAATTAAATATTTAAACAAATTGTTTAATTCTTAGGTACCACAGACATCATTTACTGGAATTAACGCAAAGATAACCATTAAAGTTAGTATAATGTTTTTATCCTAGGTAATTATTTAATTATAATGAGGTTTAGAAAAGTTTATCTTTTTAAGGAATTGTGAAGCAGTCAATGTTAAAATTTTTATTTAATGGTCCATTACAAAATTATGAGCTAAACCTCTCAAATACTCAATAATATTCCGATTCTCAAAATTTTGAATTAAATTTAAAATGCGGTTTGATGCTTCTACATATTTTTTTTTCGTTGTAGGTGGTTCATGACCACTGACTAGAAACTCATAATATATGTCTCTCTCTGCCTGAACTTTTTTCAGTTCAATTATAAACTGCCAGCTCGTTGGATGATTCATACAAAGCTGTGCTTGAAGTCGCCGATGAGAAGCTTCTGCTATGTTGTTTGTTTTCTAGTTAAACATAAAACCAATTCAAGTAAATCAGCTGTTTTTAATTATTATAAAAATTGGTATTAATACTAATAATTAAATGGAATATTTATTTCTATTGATTAAAATCTATAAATCTTATAAGTTAGAAACTTTTTAAATAATAATATATTATAGTAATAGTTTTAAATAAATTTATAAATAATAAAATATATTAAATATCTATGAAATATTGAGATTGTATGATTATTATATTCTGATTGAGTGCTTTTCATAATACATTAATTAATAAAAAAATCAAAATGAACCAAAAAATGCTAACTTCAAAGTCATACAAGATTTTCCATAATTGTGTACAATTTATAATTTATATATTAATAAATTATATTTTTTCTCTATAATATAATTTTTCATGTTAATAATTACAAATAGTTTAAATGTATCATATAATATTATAACAAAATTATTAAGTACATAATACTCTGATAATAGTATTATATGTATTTATTATTATTATATTATAATAATAAGTAAATTATAATAATTTAATCTAAAATTAAAAACACTCTCGTTTATAACAAATAAGAACTTAGTTTACGTTCAAGTTATTTTTTTTTAAATAGAACGCGTTCATATGAACTTGTTCTTTCCCATCACTGATTAATATACTTTTTTTTTAAATTTCTATTTAATGTTTACATATTAATTTAATTAAACACATGATTAAATCTATTTTATTTATAGCCACATGCTGTAATCATTTGTTATCAAATAGGGAAATAGGAATTTTTATTGTAAATTTGAATAATTTAATTTAAAATTATAATATTTATATTTATTATAAGTACCAACATTTTAAACAATTTAAAATTATCTCTGATCATGATTAATACAGGTATGTACCATATAAGAGTACCTATATTATATTATAACTAATATTAATGAATAATTTGTATTAAATATTTAGGTGAAAAGAAAAAAGAAAAAGTAAGTCATTTCCCATGTTTTTAATTCACATTTTGTATACAGGATGGTTTTAATTTATTAACCACTGTTATGCGCCATGGGCGTAGGAAGGAAATATATTATGAGGGGGTTTTGGACTAGGTGTCTATATTAAAATCATAAAACATTAAAATTAAATATGAATTATTTATTTAATAAAAACTGTTTTATCTTTAATTTCGGGGGGTGTTTGAACACCCAAAACTTCCCCCTTACCTACGCCCATTGTTATGTCATACTACTATTCCAAATATACAATACATTTATTATAATAAAACTTAAATACATCCATAGTGTCAGTGTGTCATATTAATAAAGCTAAGTGAAATAATGAATATTATATATGCACTGATATATAAAATTTAAATTGTTATAGATATATAATTGATACACTTTGTTGCGGACGTAAGGTGACCGACGCACAACACAATTTTAAAATGATATATACGTATATATATATATATATATATATATTGTTTTTATTAAACTAAATCATTGAATAAAATAACAACAGTAGTAAATACTACAATATTATAGCTATGTATAATAGTTAACAATGTTTTGAATAAAACATGAAGTTCAAATGAACCTTTTACAAATAATAATAATATTAAGTAATATTATTCACGGAACATAAGCTCGCGCTCGATTCCGTACGCATAGGAATGGCAAAAAAAATATCGATATTTTACTTTCGATATTTTTACGATATCGATAATTATTGACGGGTATCGATATTTTTTTATCCACGACTTTTTTCCATGAATACATAATTTAATTGTTCTTTGTGGAAACCCCACAAGCATAGATAAGTATATATATATTACAAGGCCACAAACCGACACTAGCGAAGTAGCGACATGCCGACATGGTACGTGTACGTTGTACTTTGTACATTGTAGTATTGTACTGTTAACTGTTTACAGTTTACACTGTTGTCTGTTGTACCTTGTGTCCTTGTACATCTTTCGTTTCAGACCGCCTTTGCGAATTGTGTTTGTGATTGTGAACTTAAGTTTATGCGTCTCGTTATAATAATATTATAATAATAACTGAACCTAAAATATACTCTAGTCATCACGATTTATATCACCATATGCCATTTATATTATTAAGTAAACAATTCATTAAATAAACATGGATATAATTTATAATTTAGGGTTTTAGTTATAAACTGTGGCGTCAGTTTACCAAAATTGCTTTCGGCGTCATGTAATATCTGTAAAAAGACAATAAGAACATCTGGCAATACATCCAATTTGAAAGCTCATATGGAAAAGCATTTACAAAATCCAGAGGCAAGGTATGATGCACAAAACAAACGCGAGCAGGAACAACTTAAAATATCAAAATTTGTTACTAATGTTTCTACTAGCAGTGAAGTTTATACCGATACGAGAACGTCCAGTACTAATGATCCAGATGATCCAGATGAGCCAGATGTAAAGAAAAAAATATTTCTAAAAGTTATAAATATTTTAATGTTAATTAATTTATGTATTTTACTTACAGTGTGTTACTCAATATAGTAAATGTAATACGAATATGAGTGCTACTGATGACAGTGCTTCAATTGCAAGCTCATCAGGAGTATCATCAGTAGTGTCTATTCCAAAATGTTCTCCAATTCAGAGACAACAAAACATAAACGAAGCCTTCAAACATATTTCATCAACGGCTGGTAAAATTTAATATACCTAATGTAAAATCTATGATATTAAAATCGGTTTGAACACAATGATTATATTTTAAATAATTAATACAATTAGGTACAATTAAATATACACTTTTAATTTTTGTAAAATGTTTTTGAATTATAAATTCTTCTTCATATTGAGGAAGTTTATTATGTATAATATGCAAACATAAAGTTGATAAAAGTTTAATATATAATAAGTGATGTAAAAAACTACACCTATACACCAGTATAATAATATTTTTTACAAATTTACATCACTATATATAATAAATTTTTCTATTAAATATTTTTTTTATAGTCGGTGGATATCAACATCGTCGCATAACTGATGCAATAGCATACTTTTTATGCAAAGACAATAAAGCTTTCTCGACCATTGAAGGAAAAGGCTTCAAAACCATGGTTTAAGAATTAAATCCTTTATATAAGGTTCCATGTAGAAATACTCTTAAATCATATATAGATGAAAAGTATAAAGTTGTGGAAACGAGTTTAAGGGAAGATTTTAAAAACATTCCACATTTTTCTCTGACGACTGACATTTGGACAGACACGCAACATATGAAGAGTTTTCTAGGAATTACCATTCATTATATACGTGGCATATCATTAAAATCTGGTATGTATTACTTTTTTTGTTCATAAAATTTATATTTTAATTTTTTATCAAAATAGCCATTTGATTTTTTTTTCGACAGGAATAATCGGTGTAATAGAGCTGAATGAATCCCATACAGCCAACTACTTAAGCCAAGAAATAATGAAATGCCTTAATGAATGGGATATTCCGAAGGACAAGATTATGGCTGTTGTGTCTGACAATGGCGCAAACATCACAAAAGCTCTTAACGATACGTTTGGTAATCATAGGTATGTAACTTGTTTTGCGCATACATTGAACTTGGTTGTTGAAAAATCAATAAGCACAACTGATACATTAACCAATTTGTTATCAAAAGTACGCAGTATTGTCAAATATTTTAAACAAAGCACATCACTTTCTGATGAGCTTAGAAAAAAACAGATAAATCAAGGTATATCAATTTTTTAATAGAAAACTAATATTCTAAAACAACGTATATTTAAAAATTAACCTAGCACAAATTATTATTTTGTATCTATTCAGGTATAAAGGAGGGTGTATTAAAGAAATTAATACTTGATGTCAATACTCGTTGGAATAGTGTATTTTATATGTTAGAAAGATTTGTCGAACTGTTTCCAATTATTTCTGAAATAATGCTAAGACGTCCAAAAGGCCCAGAAATGATTTCTGCTAGGCAACTACAAGAAGTTAATGATATAATTGTGATTTTACGTCCTCTGGAAATGGTCACAACTGAGATGTCGGCACAAAATTATGTGACCATCAGTAAGGTCCTACCCATTATTAGTTGTCTGAATAATGGCGTAAACTCCCAACTACCTAAGACTGAATTAGGGACAAGTTTTAAATCTGTTGTAATTGTCCAATTGCAGAAGCGCTTTGGAAACATAGAAATGTTCAATTTTTGTTCTGTGGCTACACTATTAGATCCACGCTTTAAAAACCTTTATTTCAAAGACCCAGTGGCCTGTGCTAATGCTATTAAAAAACTTAAGCTAATGGTTTCCAATAATCGTATGTCAGGATCTTCTTCTTCATCGGAGGAAGACAATAATGAAGCTGGTAGTAAACCATTTAATCTCTGGGAGTACCACCAAGGACTTGCCCAAAAAAGAACTAGTACATCTAATCACAGGCAAATTAATTCTTCACCATCAGATCAATTAGTCATGAACTATTTGTCAACACCAGTCACCCCCTTGAAACAAGATCCATTAGAAACCTGGGAAGACATGAAATCTGTCTACCCGTTAATGTTTATGGAAGTTCAGAAAGTATTCTGCATAGTTGCGACATCGGTACCCTCTGAAAGGTTATTCTCCAAAGCTGGAGCTACTCTTTCCAAAGAAAGAAATCGGTAATTAATTTATTATAATAAAATGTATAAAATATTCTTATCTTTGATATTAAACTAACTAATTAATTCGCGTTTTAGATTATTGGGCAAAAGACTTTCCAAGCTGTTTTTCCTAGGATCTGTTGATGACATCTATTGGTTTGGAAATTAAAGGATCATAAAATACTATGTCGCGCATATTCAACAGTTAAAATACGAGTATACTGAATCATGTAAAATTTGTAAAAAATTTGTTTATTATTAATTTACTGTCTTTGTAATTATGTAGTATACTTAGTGTAATCTTATAGATTTTAAATTATATTCATTATTTAAATTACATTTAAATCATGTTATTGTATATTTTTAAGTGTTTAAATATATTATAGTGTCCTATAAAAATGTTTTGAATTTTAAATTATAATTAGGTATTCATTATTTGGATAACAATAAAAACATAAAATTGTCATGTGCTAAATGTTTTAAATTATATTTATTATTTAAATTACAATTAAAATATGAAATTGTAAAAATTGTATATTTTTAACTGTATCAAAGAATGATTTATTTTTTTTAAATAAATAGATACTTTAATTTGTGGTTTCTTTATTATGAGTTTATTACTTTACATGTTACATCCAATTGTCCTGACAAACTTCTGACGGGACCGGAGAAACATTATGCTTTTATGCCCTGTTATCACTTATGCGCCAGTGCTTGGTATTATAATTAATTTGGCCAATAAAAAGTACATCATAACATACTAAAATTGTTTTTTGAAATATCGATATATCGATATATCGATATTTTTCCGAACGATATATCGTCATATCGATATTTAAATTTTTGATATATCGATTATCGATATATCGAGGTCAGGAAGAATTTTGCCATCCCTACGTACGCAGACTAACGAGCAGGCGGTGGTAGCAGTGGTTCACCGATCATCGCCGCGTCGATAAACGTAACTTTGCTCAAACCAGTATTTGCATATAATTCGGGTAGTCCCGTCTTAATAAGCAAATAGGAATGGTAGGCCGTCGGGGTGAACGGGTGAAATATGACAGGCGTGAAACACGACCGTGTCAACTTATACTATGTATGTTAAATATAATAGGCAATACTTTTTATGGTTATACAAAATGTATCCATAATGTAACAAATAACGATTAAAATATGGAAATTAATCTGTTAAATGTAGCTTGTTAAAAACCATATACATCTATTAAAATTATTTTTATTATGAATAATTTATATTCAAAATTATTGAAATAAAACATTTTACAATCATACAAATTTTGATTAGCTATTATAGGAAATGTTACTATATCAGAAGTTTAAATTACCAATTATTCCTATGAATACCTATGTAATAAAATTATAATATAAACAAAAAAAACCACATAGATAAAATTAT
>JAIUCT010007525.1:0-12908 GCA_021307375.1 Tetraneura akinire
TCTGAACTCAAATATTCAAAGACTCACATTTAAATCATTTATATTACTAGAATTAAATAAATTTATAAAAAGTAATTGAAAATCATACATCAAAAAATAATTCCAATAGGTGTATATAATATACTTTATTTTTGAAGTGCTTTTTAAGCAATTGGTATATTATCCTATTAAGTAGAAAACTATCATTTATTGCATTTAAATTTATATCATTATGTCGATACCAACATGGACGTCCTCGTCTAGTAATACTATTATCCATTACATCATCCAATATTAATTGATAAGCCAGGAACTATAAAAAAAAAAAAAATATATATATAAAAATATTATGTAGGTATATTATTTGATTCTGAGCGTAGCGAAGAATGTATTGGTATTACAATGATGTGTGTCTTTTTTTTTTTTGTTTTTTGTTTTATTTTTGTTTTTTTTTTTTAAGTATGAAGACACTTTTACTACCCGAAATAATGCTCTGATTATAACGAATAGCATATGTTTCCGGTAGGAAAGTTGATGTTCTTGGTACTTTATTTAGGTCATTTTTCGAATTTCTCAAAATGGACCCTATGCGATAGAAAAAAACGATGAAAAAATGACGAAAAAACGGAAATATATTATTAATCAATACCTACATTATCTGACTGAACTTCGCTCAGAATCGTTTTTTCGAATGCAATGGTTTAACCTTTAACATTGCATTTAAATTATAATTATAATTAAATACTATGATATGCACACCTATATCCCTGCGGCAGGAGTATCAGATCGTTTTTTTTTTTAATTTACATTATATATTGTATGTTAACAAAAAAATAATATATTTTTTATTTTTTTACTGATGTAGGTAATCAAATTTCTAATTAAAATTATGGCTAATACATGATGAAATCATTACTCCAATAATTTTAGATAATTAAGTTGTGATTTATTGTACTATATATAAGCCTCGATATAAGCATTTACTTTAACAATAAATTTTAATAATGTAATTCATTCTTATCCTTTTACAGGTTTCTGAACGGAGCGAAGAATTTATTGGTATTACAATGAAGTGTGTCTTTATGTTTTAGATTCTGAGCGGAGTCTTTTTTTTTGGTTTTTTGTTTTTGTTTTTATGTCTGAAGACACTTTTACTACCCGAAATAATGCTCTGATTTGCAAGAATGTTATTTGTTTTCTATTGCAAATTGGTTTTAGTTTGTACTTTATTAAGGTCATTTTTCGAATTTCTCAAAATTGACCCCATGCGACACAAAAAATGGGCGAAAAAATAACAAAAAAAGGACATTTTTCCTTCGACGAATTTGATTCATCAGCTAAATTTGTTTATTATAGTAACCATAGTGATAATATAAATATTATTGTTACTAATAAACCTAAATAATAATTATAATATTGAAATTATAATAGCAACCATCTAAAAACAGAAATCTCCATCGTAAATCTCATGATACTTCTTTGAGCACCTTCTGGGGGTTGGCCATTTCACAGATGACAGATCATAATTCATAGATCAAGGATCATAGATCAAGGATCATAGATCAAATATCAAAGATCATAGATTAAAGATAAAAGATCATATAGATCATAAATCAAATGTCATAGATGAAAGATCATATATCATAGATCAAAGACTAACGTCAATAATGAGAATTAACAAACCATTAAGTGATGACTGATACGATATATACATAATAGTGTTGGGTGTTTTTTTCCAATTACCAACTACTGTATTGTCTACACCGTTATACGCTTATACGATAGTATCAATGATACCTTGTTAAAATATCCTAATAACATAGAAATGATATTTATTTAATTACGGACTTAAGCCTAATTACATAATATGCAGAATTAAATTTAAAAAAGAAACTTAATAACAATAATAATTGTTTTATATTATATATCGTAAAATGATATAATATAATAAAGTTGTACAATATAATAATAAGAAAAAAAAATATAGAACAATTAAAAAAATATTAAGAAATGAAATCAAAGTAATTATTAATAGAATTACCATTATATAATAGAGTAATAATAGGGGAGTTTAGCATGTATTCTAGAGAAGAATGAGGAATACAAAATAAACACGGATCTCTTAAAGCATGAACATTAACTTTGAATTTAATGAGACTTAAAATATGAGCGTAACCAATTGTATTATTTAATATTTTTTCTCAAAAAAATAATATAAGATTCTTTTCTTCGATCAATTAATTTTAATGGCTTAAGATTTAAAAAGTTACTAATATTATTATAATCAGAATGAGGTGTCCTAACAATATTAAATTTAAAGCTTTTAAAACATATTAACATCAAAAATCACGATACCAATAAACTATAAACCACATTAATTGTTTATTAAAACAACTTACTATTTCAGCACACCATCCAAGTACATATGACAATCTAAGATTTTCATCAGTTAGTTCTGATTCAGGACACAACATTTTAAAAGAAAGTATCGTATCTAACCCACGGGCTTTTTTTCCACCAGACAAATTGTAATAAATTAACTAAAAATATTAAATCATAAATAGGTACCACATGAAGAATTCAGTAAAATAATGGAAACCTTTGAAATCCAATTAGAAACATCTGGCATGCCTAAATTATTATTAATCGCTGTCACATCTCTCACGACGTCCGGTAACACAGCCATAAAATCTTTAAACGTATTATTGCTCACATCTTTATTAATTATCGCCTGAGATGCTGGAGGTGTATGTATGATTCTCATAATCCTAGAAGAAAACAATATGAAATTAAAATAATCCATTACATTTTTTTTACATACCGTAATTGATTCCTATTACATGTAGTATCTCTCCAAAACGGTTCATAATGTGAAATCACATTACTGCGACCTAGGACTCGCATTAATGGAATAGTTTTATTCATTTTTTATAAATTATATTCTTTATAAGTAAAAAAGAACACAAGAATTGTAATATTTAAACGTTATATTCAATACCAAACGTTATAAGGACTGCACTTATGTTTAGAAACGATAATGACATGTGATGGAAGTAGAATTCGGCACTTAATCTGATGTAATTTATTCCAAGGCCAACAATCATATCAACCACCCTGCCTTCCACATAATGAAACAATTTTATTTTTTATTAATAATATGCATGTGTAACCGCTGCTTCCGTTTAATATTAAAATTTATCTAAAAAGTGAATAATTAGTTACTAATTGGCTAACAACTACGTTGGCGTAGTATCATGTTCACTGTGTAGTCTATAAATGAATTTCAACCTACCTCATTTGATTAATTAATTTAATTAATAATTTATTTTCCTCGTGTAAAATAAAATGATATTTTTTTTTAAATAAAGTAATTAGAAAATAATATATTTTTAAGGTTATAATTAAAAACTATAATATGAACTGCTAAAATAAATTATTTTCATGAATTTGTAAATATTTTTTAAATGTATTTATACTTGGATAATGGATATACATCAATAATTGATCGCGCAAAATTGATCGCGGACAATTGATCGCGGAAGAATTGATTGTACGTGTACGTAACCGTATTGATGATTGGTCGCACAACAATTAATCGCGAATAAAAAAAAATCGTTTAAATATAAAATTCAATAAATGAATACATAATTACTTGTGCGATCAATTGTCGTGCGATCAATTGTTACGTACGATCAATTTTACTGCGATCAATTTTCGCGCGTTCAATTTTTTCGCGATCAATTGACGGTACACCATTTTGTAAATATGTTGAGATATACGTGTATATATATAATTTTGGAACCGTTACATTAATTTTTCTACAAAATATAGGACTGAATATTTCGTAAAATTCTCGTTTTTACGTAAATAATGTTTGATAAAATTGGCAATTTTGGTGATTAAGGTCTAAAAATTATATTGAATTTGAAGCATATTTATATATTACTTAACATCATAAAAATATTAGAAAATTCCATAGTCTCAATTTCTAGCTGTTTTAAGTTGATATTTTTAGTTGAATCGAAAATCTTAGAATCCATTTTAACGAATATTCTTCTTATTATTTCTCAATACTTTCACAATAAAAATTAATATAAAAATCAATAAATTTGAAAAATATTTGAAAATTTTATTAAAGCATACTGATATATATCTTAACGTATTACCGAAATATTAAGAAATTCCTCACACTCTATTTTCTAAGCGGTAGAAAAAACGACGAAAATATGACGTAAAAACGACATTTTTCACGAAAATTGATATTTCGACGAATTCAATTTCAATATTTCACGATAACTCAGGCAATTTTGAAGATAGAGACTTGAAATTTTATACGGTTGTTTACATAGCTACTATATACAGCTGTATATGTAGTAAAATTTTGGATTCGTTACGTTAATTTTTCTACAAAATTTAGGACTGAATATTTCGTAAAATTCTCGTTTTTACGTATATAATGTTTGATAAAATTGGCAATTTTGGTGATTAACGTTTAAAAACTGTGCTGAACTATACTTATACTACTTAACATCATATTAAAAAATTAGAAAAATGCCTAGTCTCAATTTTTTTTATAGCTGTTTTAAGTTGATATTTTTAGTTTTAGTTCAAACGAACATCTTAGAATCCATATTAACGAATATTCTTCTTATAATTTCTCAATACTTTACTACCTAACCTAGAAAAAACGACGAAAAAATGAAAAACGGCATTTTTCACGAAAACTGAAATTTCGACGAAATCAATTCAATATTTCACGATAACTCAAGCAATTTTCAAGTTAGAGACTTGAAAATTGTATTGGGTGTCGAAGTGAAGTCCGTATTTTATGTATGTTATTATTTATTTGAAATAAAATAAACTGGGATAATATCATGAATTTAAAAGTAATATTATATTCATTATTTACAATAATGTGGTTTAGGAAAAAGGATGGTGCTAATTAAAGACCCTGTAATATAGACATGCCTGAACTTGTGAGGGAGCGAAGGGGGCCAACACTGTTATAGGGTTCTCAGACAAAAATTAATAATTCTAAATATATTGTCATAATTATTCAAGATATTAAAAAAATGTTCAACGTATAATAATAAGTAAATAATAAAATATGATTTTGTACTGCAGTAGATTATATTACACTATTTAAAATATTTTCGATTATATATGATGTTAAATTCTTGGTGCCTGCATGTGGCCTATTTGAATTATTTGCCCCGAGAGTCTATTATTCTATAATTCCGGGCGCACATACGGGGTAAGTCCCTATGAGTAAGTGGTAACACAGCCACGGTGTGAAATACTATATACGAAATGTTCAGTAGTAAATTTAAAAGCGTGAAGTAATTACATTTTATATCAGTGGTTCCCAACCTTTTTGGTACTACGGACCACTAAGAGAACTTCCGATACGTCACGGACCACCTAAATTTTATACCTTATTTTTCTTATAAATAAGAATAATTTTTTTCTCATATTTTAGAACTATGTAATATCAGGGGCGGTTCCAGAGATTTGGTTGGGGGGGGGGGGGGTGCCAAGTCAAAATTTTGGGATAACTTAACAAAAAAACACAAATTTTTACTACCATATTTATACGTAATAATGTAATTTTGTTTTTAACAGTATACAATTTTTTTAAATACGGTCCTGGGAGGGGGCCGTGGCCTCTTGGCCCCCCCTGGAACAGCCCTGTGTTATATGAATTTATAAATAAACGACGTACTATACACGATTGTCAATAATTATTGTTATGCCTCAAAGGAAAATTAAATTATTAAAATATTTTTACATTTTTTAAGTGTGACTCGCGGACCACCTCACAATAGCTTGCGGACCACCAGTGGTCCGCGGACCATAGGTTGGGAACCTATGTTTTATATTAATAAAAAACATTTTTAGTTCATAAACAGTATTTATTTTTATTATATATAATATATAATTAGGTACTTAAACAATAGTATTACCTACTTCAAATGACCTATTGTTTAAAAAATAGATTTTTATTCGATTCTAGGCTGATTATATTCTACTATAATGTGATTACGATTGAATATAAAAACATTAAATTGACTATATACTTAGGTAGGTACATAACATTTTTTTCTTATTCAATAATATATATAATATATTAATATACATACTCGTATACATATATGATATATAATATATTATACATAAGTAATAACAATAATTATCAATTATTAGTACTTTAATAGTAAATCTCGTTTTAGTTTTAACTATAAATTTTATCATACATATCATATTCGACCATATCGATATATTGCCCATAGCATATCGGTTTGACTCCACCAGCAGGGAAAATGCAATAAAATAGCAAATGCTATAAAATTAGGTACTTTTATAAAAAAACAAATTAATATATGACGTAATACAATATCGGAATATTATAAACAAGTTTCTTAAAATCATTGTATAAATAGATAACGATTACGATAACATATTAAATTTATATAAATATTCAAAGTTCAAGTATCGTTCTTTGTTTCTAACTTCATCTTTCCTATACTAACACAAACACATACACATATTACATATAAGATATTTATATATTAATTAGTGATGTATAAGTATAATTGTTAAAAGTTGATGAATATAATATGTTCAATTTGGAGAATACGATTTCCAATAAAATTATTAATAGATATTTAATACTTTAATAGTAATATTTATTTTTAAATATATATATAGGTACTTATATTTTATACAATCAATACCTATTACCATTGATTATATAAACAATGGTACTACTTATTGATTTACACCATAATAATTTTGAAGTTTATAAATTACAATTTCCTTTTCTTTAATTTATTTATAAAATGAACAAACAGTTCTTGTGGTAAACATGGTGGTATTTGTTGTATCTGAGTACATAATAAATTATATGTGTCTTCTTCATAATGTTGATAAACTGTTGGAATATTTAATTCTTCATATAAATTTTTGATAATTTTTACATCGGATTGATCATTAATGCCATAATGATCCTATAATAATAATCAAATAAAAATATTATATGAACTATTTGTATACAAATATTATTAATATAATTTTTTTTAACCTCCATAATTCGTTTTTGGTGAGAATTAGCTCTCTGTAATGCAACTACTACCAGCCATGTACATTTACCATCTTCAATATCTGTGCCAATTTTACCCATAATTTTTGGGTCTCCGTAACAGTCCAAAAAATCATCCTATTAATATAAAAAAAATATATATACATATTAAATTTTAAATAATTAAAAAATAAAAGTGTAATTAACATTATTGTTTATACTTGGACTTGAAAGAAATGTCCCATCTCAAGTAGAATAGTCTCCACTTGTTTAAAAATTTCTGGATCATTTACATTTGTCTGAAATACATTTTTTTTAATTAGTAATAATATTCAAACAATATTAGATATGTATTATACTAACCATTCTCATAGCAAGATACAAAGGAAGAAAATATGAACAATATGATGTCTTATATTTAACAATAGCCGAATAATTATCCATATTATATTCTTTAAATTTCATCGTCTTAAAAGCCAGGGACTGGTACCTTTTGTTTTTTTCGGTTCTGGTTCCGGTACCGGTTCTAAGTCTTTTTTTTTAAAGGTTCTGGTTCCGGTTTCGGTTTTTCAAAAATTAAGGGTTAGGGTTCCGGTTCCGGTTCCGGTTAATACCGGTATTTTTATCGGTTCCAAAAAATTATTTAAAATGTTCACTTTTGATAATACTGTTGAAATATCGTCGGTTAAAAGGCTATTTGCTGTAAGCGACACTTGGTACCCAGCGTTGTAGACGACGTTCTAACGGATCCATAGATAGTTTTCATGCAGCGATATCATTATTTTATAACGTGTTATCAATAATCAAACTTTATGCTGTAAGCGACAGGTGTGAAAAAAGTGCTGTGTAAGCGACAAAATTTGATTTAAGTGACATTCATATTTATTGAATGAGCAGTAAACGACATAATAATTTTGTGTTAAGCGCCCAAATAATGATGCGAAAATAAATAACGTAAGCGACAAAAGTACAAGTAAGCAAATTAAAATGTGGTAAACGCCAAAAATAAAATTTAGGTATTTACTAAAAAATCAAAAAGTTATATTACTCTATGGAATTAGATTTATCTTAAAGATAAATATAATACGTATATGTGAAAAAAAAAATTGATGGACTATCTATAAAACAACAAAAGTTATACCATTTTGAAAATAAAAAAATAGATAAAATCGTTTTTGGGCTCTCCTGAACAATTTGAAATGTGTCGCTTACAGCATATAGCCTTTTAACCGACGATATTATTTTATTAAAATGTACTTAGAAATAATGAATATTAAAGTTTTACAATTTGTTGTAATAATATATTTTGTTATACAATATTTAAAAAATAAAAAAAAAAATAGGAATAAGGAAAAAGGAATAACATACTATAAAAATAATAAAAAATATAAATTTATTTATTTTTATTAAACAACACATTTGTCCGGACTAGCAGTATATCTTCCACATTTTTACTAGATATATTACTTCTATATGGAGATAAAATAAACTTTAGCCCGGAAAAAAGTCGTTCAACACTTACTTGTGTTGCTGGGACACCTAAAACGACTTTAGCAAGTTCTGATAGCTCCGGAAAAGATGCCTCCATTGTTTTCCAAAACTGAAGTACATTAACTTTATGGTTCAACCTATTTTGATTAATGTGATATGACTTAAGAATTGTTTCAATTCTAGTTGCCATTGTAGAAGTTTGTGAATTGGTTATATTAAAATCAATGGACAGTGAATCATTTTTGTTATCTTTATTTTTTAGAAAATGTTCAAGAACATCATTTGAGTCTGAGGTAGAAGTTTCTGGTTGGTCTTCATCATTGTTGTCATTATGTGTTATGTTTTGATTATCTCTTCGTTCCACTGTTTTTAAATGAATCCAAACCTTAATTAAATGATTAATAGCTTTATTACATTGCTCTTCATCCAATGTAATTTTATAGCGCGGATCCAAAAAAATTGCTCCTATTAAAATTGGATTATTCATAATATGTTTTTCTCTATCAACTATAAACTGTAGTAGTTTTTTTGACATTGAACTATTTAATGCTTCTGTTTCTAGTTTGCATAACATCCAAGCACCATAAAAATCCGATAGTGTAAGCTGCTCATATTGTAGCTTTTTTGTACACATTTTTGCAGGTAATAGTGTTTTTGAAATTATTTCTACTTGTCCCCACTCAAAATTACTAAGGGAACATTTTTTTAACTTTGAATCGTTTGCTGACATGTTTTTGATAAATTCTCTTAAATAAAGTATTCGCTCCAGCATATCCAAAGTAGAGTGCCAACGTGTTAAGCAATCGAGAATTGGTAATTTTAATTTTTCTTTTTTAATAACATACGTATAGGTCTGATTTCTCAACTTCTTAACCAAAGATCTAACTTTGTTCAATATTCTGGTAATATCGTCATCTTTTAAACAGTCAAGGACTGCTAACTGTAAGGTGTGAGCAACACATCGAATACCTTTAAAATAAAATACAAAAATTAATAATAATTAAAATAATAATAATAATTATTATTATTATTATATTATTATTCCATTGTACTTATTGATGGGTAATTTATCGGGTAGGTAAAATTTTAATTGATAAATAATAATGTAACTAATGTTCTAATTAATAGAAAACCGTATCGCCATGAAACGGTCAAATGTAATGTTTGGTGACAGTACTAAACTACTAATACATTATTTGATGTTTAACCTATAAAATAGCGAAAAGTTTTTTTTTTTATATTTCATTAAGTTTGGCCTATACTATTTTTTTTTTAATTAAATTTTTAAAAAGAAAAATCAAGACTTCAAATTGTGGCTATTTCAAATTTTTAATTAATATAAAAACAAATTTTTTTTTTTCTGGTTAGAAGTAGGTACCTACCTAGTACCTACTCAAAAAAATTAAATTAAAATAATGAAAAATGAAAATAAATTTTTAGAAAAATAAAATCTTTTAATTGGCTATCTCAATAATACTATTAACATGAAAACAAAAATGTGCAATAATCAGATATTAAAAATATATAATAGATTAAAAGCTATTGGCTGCGACATCTGTATATGTATATATTTTTTTCATAAAATATTTTTATTACAGTTCTATTATGGTTTTGATTTTTTCTATTGAAAAAGATTAATATTAAATATTAACATTGAGAATGAAGAATTAGATTTTTACCATAAACTATAAAATGTGTTTATATTATTTAGCACAGAAATATAATGTTTTCAACAAGGTATTAAAATCTGTATAACGCATGTTTATACATTTCTAGTATAACTTACCAGAAAATATTGGGTAATTGCTGATACTTTGTAATTCAACATTTTTTATAATATTTTCTGACTGCTCATATTCTTTATCAATATTTTCAATATTTTCATTAAGTATTTCACTTATTTGATCTTGATCAAGAATAGTTTGGTCCCATTCAAACTCGCTATAATTAATTTACAAAAAAATGTAATAAATAATGACAATTTTGTAGATTATAATTATTTTTATACAATAGTAGATACTTATGTTTTCATTAACTAGGTATTTTAATTTTATTCATACTCATAAAAAATATTTTATTAAATTTTATTTGATAGTATTTGATAATGAAAGTCATTTTATACATAGCTACTTAATTAATAAAATTTTATATAGATAATATTTATATTACACAACAATAAATTAATTTTTAATTATTACTTATAACAAAATATGAGTTATAAATATAATTAATTTAAGTAATTTTAAAATTTTAACTTTCTTATTATTTTTAAAGATAAAAAATTTCCATTTATAAACCAAGATCAAGTTTTTTATGTACATATAATAAAAATTAACCATTTTATAATTATATTTTATTTATAATTAATTTATACCTATTATCACTGTCTTTGTCCGATTCTATAATAGAATCAATTTCTGGCTCAGATATTTCCATTCCTTCGGATTCACATTCATTCTCCGATCCGGATGTAAATACTTCAGGTAAAATATTTCTTTCAATTAAGTTTATGGCTTTTACCATATTCGCTCCATTATCTGATGTAATTGTGTATAGTTGACATGGATCAATATTAAAATTTTTCAAGACATTAAGAATAGTATCTTTTAAATATAAACCTAAATAATATATTTTTATGTTATAAGTACATAATAGTATGTAAGTATTAGATTATAATGAAATCATAGAATGTATTATTTACCTGTATGTGATTCTGTGAGTTCTATGAGTCCTAAAGTTCTTAATATTATAGTGTCATCAATAATATATTGTAGATTTATCCCTAAAAATGACCTATTACATCTTGTAACTGCATCTACTTTTAGTGAAATAAGTTTGTTATGTATTTCTTTCATTATATTATTCTTTATTTTAGTTGATTCTTCCTTTACATATTTTCTACAAAATTTATATACACAATTTAGTATATTTATATAATATATATATTATATATCTATATATAATATTCAGAAATCAGAATAGTTAAAATGTAAATAGAAAATATTTTAGCATAAGTAAGTACATACTTTATAGTATTAGAATTTATGGTAAGTGTTGGCTTTTTCTTCAAACTATTTACGCCATTTAAGATAGGGTTTAAAATTTTTTTAAAGCCTGTATCGTCCATTAAGCTATATGGTCTTCCATTGACAGTAACAAGTTCTATACAAGCGTCAATTATTGTTTTTGAATCAATGTTTATTTTAATATTAGGCTGGAAAAAATGTAAAATATTCTCAGTTTCTTTACATTTCATTTTACCATCACTAGCTTGTGTAATTGTAGCTTTATCTTTTAAAATATATTCTTCATATATATCAGTATGAATACTTAAATGTTTTTTTAAGTTGGTCCCATGATTACCCTAGAAATCAATAAATAAAATTAATTTTAATAATGAATATAAATATTAATTGTTCATTAAAGTGTTTAAAAAATATGATTTTAAAGCAAAATAATTTTTTATAGATGTAATTAGTAAAACGTTGATCTATTTATGTTCAATTTATTTATTTGTATTAAGTAGGTACTAAATAGGTAGGTATTTAAGAACATTACACAAAATTCAATGTTAGGTACCTATTAAATTTGTATACAACATACGAGTAGGTACAATGGAAAAAGATTTCTGTGTATAATAGTAGATTTAAGTACCTACTATAGTAATAAATACTACTTGTCAAATTTAGTAAAATAGTATCAGAATTTCAGAATACTAGATATAAGTGATATAACTAATTGCACATAACACATTTTGTTTTTAATTTAGGCAATATGATGTAACATATAAACACAAATTATAATACCCATTATTATAATCAGTGGTGGCTATCCTATACCTCAAGTGTATCGACAGATACACATGATTTTGGGGTGGGTGGGTAGGTGGGTGACTGTTTGACATATTTTAGGTAATAGGTATTGTATTATAATATAGTGTAATGTGTAAATAGCAAATAGTATAAAGAATTACAGACAACAGATATAATATATAGTACCTACCTACCTATCTAATTAGTGCATTGCACTAATTAACTCTAAACAACAAAATACTCTAACATTCAGATAAAACATTTTAGCTAAACAAATCTAGGTGTATAATATTTTATATGTATGTGTGTATGGAAAAGTGGTGGGTGGGTGTCCTCAGATTTTAGTAATTTGAATACACATGGTAAATTTACTGTAGCCGCCACTGATTATAATGTATAAGTCTTACAGTCTTATTCAATCAAATAACGGTTGTAACCAGCAGTGTTGTACTAAAAAGGGGAGACCCTTAGTAGTACCCTACTCGAAATTTTGATGACATGGAAATTATCAATAAAATAAAATAATCGTAAACAACTTTCAATTTCAA
>JAIUCT010007530.1:0-24951 GCA_021307375.1 Tetraneura akinire
GGGATAATAATATAAAACCGTATATTATTTTGATTCACATGGCCGGTAATAAATAACAAATTCTAAAATAAAAAATGTATTATATCTCAAATGAATATTATAAAATTAAAACAATTACTATAAAGTATATAATATTAATTTATAAGTTTTTAAAAAAAATTTAATTAGTATACAAAATGTAATATACTATATATATATATATTGTATACCTATGTTATACTGTATGCATAATTAATACATTAATAAGTATTTTAAATATATTGGTAATACAATCTTAATCTTAATGCATTTATAAAACAATAGTAATAATAACTTTATATATTTGATGTATTTATTGGATATAATTTTAATAATAATACCTATGGAATACCTAAGAAAATTTTCATGTCTCTATAACTTCAAAATTGCCCGAGTTATCGTTAAATATTGAAATCGAATTCGTCATAATTTCAGTTTTCGCGAAAAATACCGTTTTATCGTCATTTATTTGTCATTTTTTCTACCGTCTATGGTCAATTTTGAGAAATTCGAAAAATGGCCTAAATAATATACCAACTACATCCACTTTTCTACCGGTAACATATGCTTTTCTTGAAAATCGGAGCATTATTTCGGTTAGTACAAGTGTCGTCATACCTAAAAACAAAAAAAAAAAAAAAAACAAAAAAGATACACATCATTGTAAAATCAATACATTCTTTGCTACGCTCAGAGTCTAAAAGTGACTAATGTTTAGTCAGTGTTGTTAATTCCTATTTCTCTAGTAAATAGTTATCAGAAATGCCTAGGCATTAACAAACAATGAAGTCAATGTTGATATATATTATTTATATTTTGTTAATTAATAGGCAATAACGTTATAATCTTGTACATTTCGGAATTTTTGATAAATTTATTTAAAAACAAAATATATATAATTAATAAGATTTAAATATTTTTATTTATTTTCACAATTTATAGTAGGTACTTGTCTTTATTAACCGGTGCCTCTATTAAGGGGATTCGACTGTATTTATACTTTTATTATGACATTTTGATGTGTACAATCTATTATTTTATTACATGCACATTATTTGTTTTATAACCAGTCTACATATACATTTTATATAGTTTAGTGAACGAGCTATACCAAGAAGCATGACTTGCTGCTTTGCGAAACGTACATGGTACATTCCTTATTTACTGCATCTGCGACTAAATTTTTATAATTTAATTAATTTAATCAATTTTCAGCACACAGGACCAATTCTGTACTAGTTTACTTTTGTTTAAGTAATCCATATTCTGTACATATACATTTTAATATAATTAAATTTATTTTTAATTTTAATTTTGACTCTATTTACTTACATAATTTATACATGTCATTCTCATATGAATTACCGTGTTAGGTGAATTGCATCTCAAAAAAATATTATTAATACATAGCTAGGTGAATTGCGTCGCAGATATTTCTTGAAATGTTACACACAAAATATTTCATTCTACATCTACACGATGCAATTATATTTTAGTGGGCTGCATTTTAACAAAATACAAAAAAATTTAAAAAAAAATATATATAATATAATAATATTAGTATTACGTAATTCCCTGTATTATAATAAATATTTTTAAATATAATCGTATTACTATATTATAAATTTATAATGTACAGGGTACAGCGAATATGCCCGTGCATATCCGAATAATTTCGATAACATATAAATAGCAACAGTGGCGTGGCGAATGGGGTGTTTAAGAGGCAATTGCTTCTGAATTTTTTGGGGTGGTAGTTGGGTCTCTGGTTTTAAATTGTAATTTGGTGTGTTAAAATGAAGAATATGATAGTATAATGTTAATATTTTTAATCGTAAGAATAATCTATAATAAATTTATATAAAAAATGTGATTTGTATATAATGTATATTGGGGCGCAAATCACCTATTAATAAAATATAAAAGTGAAGCATATACCTAGTTTTATGGATATGGGACGCAATTTACCTAACGCCAAAATTACGACTGCCAACCAGGGCTTGCATTTGAAAAATTAATTTTGTTTATCGTTATTAATAATTTTAACGTTATATTATTTTTGTGTTAAACGTTATTTTATTATTTTGTTAAACGTTATCAGATATTTTTGCGTTATTTTTAATAACTAATCTTCGTTAAATATAATCTAATTTTTTGGGTTTTTTGTTAAAGAAAATAATTGTTGTATTTGAATAAAATAAATTAATAAACTTAAATTTGGTGCTTTAGTGCTTGGTGAGCACTGAGAATGACAATATTATTTATATTAAGTTAAAATACGAGTACCTTACGACACACCACTAACAACAAAAGGATACAATACTAATAAAGTAACAACACAACACTACGAAGTTGAAAATGTAAAAGATAGAAAGAGCTTGTAATTATTTCGTTTACGTAAAAATAAAATAAAATAATAAGAATAACTCCCAATATAATACCTATTACGTAATAATAGTATTAATATGGGCGGAAATGATAAATTTTATTACCTACAGCAAAGAGCCAAAGAGCAGTATAAAAATTGCCCAATCTATAAATAAAATTACGGATATCCAAATCATAATAATTATAACTACAATATATATAATATTATAATATTCATGATTTTTATTTTAGTATTTTTCATAGAAACAATTTAATATTAATTATACACTTTCATATCAGGCAAACCATGTATACGGAATATCAACGTTAATAAAATACACAATAATTTATTAATATATTATGATTCTATTTTAGTACAATGGTACTTTAAAAGACTAAAATTAAAATAAAGCCTAATTAGTTTTATTTTTATTATGGTACTAAATATCCAAATAATAATGTAATAAACTAATAACGTATTAATATTTTTTCGTTATATTACGTTTAGTAGTATAATTTTAATTCGTTTAATGTTTTGTTTTTTTTAATGATATAATACATTTTTCGTTTTTCGTTTTTCGTTTTAGTTACGTTTACACGTTTCAATCGTTTTAAACGTTATAATCATAACGTTATTATAACGTTTGCAAGCCCTGCTGCCAACAAATTGAGATATGAGCTCTATCGACGTCAGGTATAGGAACTCTCACAGTAGTTCCAACTTGAAGTTCGGAAAACTTATTTTTTAAATACGTCATCATTTTTTCTGCTTGTTTTTTAAGAATAGATACTGTCTTAGCTCTTAGTCCTTTGATTCAATATTTGGTTTTGCGTAATTCCAATTCATTACCGTCTTCTAAAACTAATTGACAAATATGGTATTACATATTTTTTAATTTTTGATTGAATATTATTAAAATAGTATTACTACATAATAAATTTAAATAAATTTTTATTTTCTCCGAATTTTGTCATTCTTATTTTTGTAATATTTTAAATAAATTAAAATTTTTTTTTTATTTAATTTTTTTTAAATTACCTTTATTATTTAAAAAATATATATATATCTTAATATTATCTAAAAGAAAAGTATAATTTAATTTTTATATCAAATTTATAATTATTACATTAAATTATCATCAATGCATTTAAATAACAAAATTCTACTAGTAAATTTTACTTATTAAAAATTAATAAAACAATCACTTGTGCTTTTGTTGTTGTCTTATTCCATTATATTAATATCTGCATTGGTTCGTTCCTCTGTAATTCTGTATTATACTCTGTATTATCATTCTCGATATTTTCAAATAATTTCTCAATATCTTCTTCGGACACTTAATTTAGAAATTTCATCGTATAGAATATTTGTAGATGTTAGACCAATTTTTGCAGGGCAACCGAACATTGTTTTATATGGTGAACAACCTATGCCTAAAGAAATCATAACAACAAATAATATTTATAACTATAACACATTCATCATAATAAATAATCTATAATATGTGACTGTTGTAAAATATTAACCTAAATGAAATGCTGGATTTTTTTGAAATTGAATAAATTTAAGAGCATTTGGCTAATCTTTACTTTTTTATCTGCGATCCATGCTGCTAACATATTTTCAACGTCTCTATTTTACATAGAGAATGTGAACGTCAATCGTATGACTGAAAATATAACAGCGAACTTAATAAACGAGTATACGGACATTTATCACATCTCTACTATTATTTTTATTTAGCGACCGTATTTAGAAATATCATTAATGGCTAAAGACATTAGAAATGTTATTATTGACTAGGAAATTTTTTAAATCCGAGAAATTTTGTGAATTTCCGTCCATTAATGTTATTTCCTAACCATAATTATATATAATCTATTTTGATATGAAATAATGGTAATTGACTAGGCAATAACGTTAAATCTTTAATTTACGTCTTTGCCGGTAACATATATAAATATAAATACATTATATGGTATATATATTATTACTTATTTATATATTATTTATTATAAATACAATGAATAGTACTAACTATCTATCTTTTGCATATTAACAATGGAATGAACAAAATTAACGTTTACCATGTTATAACTTCGTGTTCCAAAAGAAGTGGTTATAATATGAAGCGTCCAGAATCGGGTATCTAGATATAGTAAAATAATTATATCATATACCATTATACTCGTATTACGTATAGCACTATAGTTATTATACTAAATTTAAAATTTAAACCTAAATAGAATATTACTATATACTAATTATTACTATTATAGTATTATATTACTTATTATTATTAAGTACCTAATATTTTATAACATAGATATTTATATTTATTACTTAAATAAATATTTATCAAATCATAATTATTTAATATATTAGCAATAATAATAATAGAATTTATAAAACTTACATATCAAATCATTATATTATTTATACGAGTACCTTATGCCGGTGCATACACAACAGGTGTAGTTTAGAATATAAATGAAAATACCTATAGACTATAGGGACATTATATAATATAAGAACAATGAACTATATCAAGGATACATTTACACTAAACAGTTTAGTTAATAATTAGACATAATAAGACATAATTAGACGAAAATAATAGAATATGTTTTAATTATAAAGCTTATTGTTGAATATAAATATTATAATATTATTACGAAAATGTCATATTAACTATAAGTTTAAATTTAATTATTTTTAAAGAGAAGAGATTTTTTAGATGAATTAAAACGTGGGTTAGATCTAGTATGCAGCAAGACAGATTAACATTTTCGTTGTAAGCGGAAAACGTCACGACGAACCTCCATTTTCGGATTAGTTCGCCACCACGGGCCGAGACTCCATTTGGAGTCGGAGCACCCTGGATTTTGAGATTATGGTATGTTACATAATAGGTGAAAGGGAAAAATAGGGACAATAAATGAATACAACATTATTGCTATAGAAAAAGAAAATTGAGTTATATTTGAAAATTAAAATTAAATATGGGAAAAGCCAGAATGCATAAAAACCCATATATTAAATAAAAGAAATAAATAAAATTATATACACTATATTTGATTGACAAGTATGTACAGTAATAATATTATGTACATTAACAATGATATACCTTTATAAACCCTATCATAATTATTTTCATTTAGCCGGCCAAGGCATATATAAATATTTATACCAAAAATGTGATACAATTCAATATATTAATTCAATATATACAATTTATAATTACCTCGTCAGTCACAGGTGTGACTGACGTCTCCGTCCCTTAACGGCATTGCGTTGCCCCGCCGTGGGGCGATGAGGTTTTTTAGGCCATCATGCTTATATTCAACACACTGATATAAATGTATATAACACTCGAATAATTTTCTAATTAAATAGAATTACTAGTATTAAATTGACTAGTATAAAATATCTAGACGTTACTAGATTGGCGGTCGGTGGTCGATAGACACCAAACAGAGCGCGTCTTTGTACTACGCATCGTGTTATCGAACTTCAATTTACATATAATGTATAAAATTACATAATTAAAATTTTACCTGGCCGGCATATAATATAATATTTTTATATATAGATAATATAATGAAATAGCATAATTAAGAACATGGCTATGTAAATTATATAAATATTTAAATCGTGTGTGTGAGGTGGTGGACATTTTAATGAGTAGTAGGGGGTCAGTGCGTATTGGATCGACGTGTACTATATATTTAATATGTCATTTTTCATATCATGTTACAAGTGTTTTGCCAATTTTGGACATTAAGGTCTGAAAAATTTAAGTATACTAACATATATCAAAATGTTAGAAAAACCCTAAGTCTCAATTTTTTAATCTATAAGTATAATAATCTATATGGAAATTGAAGTACAAGTGTACAGTCACACATTATATATGTGTTATTAATATATGTTAAATATAAAAAAAAAGTGTTATCATCTTTTTTAAATAAGGCAAACATTTTGTAATATTATTGATCCTCCCACCCATATGATATTTCTGGTTGCTTTACTGAGTATCAGCACTTCATTTTAGATTCTGAGCGAAGCGAAGAATGTATTGGTTTTACAATGATGTGTGATTTTTTTTTTGTTTTGTTTTTTTTTTTATGTCTGTGTACGAAAATACTACAATTTCTCAAAATTGACGCTATGCAGTAGAAAAAACGGCGAAAAAATGACGAAAAAACGGCATTTTTCTCGAAAAATGAAATTTCGACGAATTCGATTTCTATATTTCACGATTACTCAGGAAATTTTTAAGATAGAGACCTGAAATTTTTTTGGATGTTTACATAGCTACTATATATATGTGGTATAATTTTGGAACCGTTATGTTAATTTTTCTACATAATATTGGACTTTGAATATTTCGTAAAATTCTCGTTTTTACGTATAAAATGTTTGATAAAATTGTCAATTTTGGGTATTTTGGTCTGAAAATTTTACTGAAGTATAAATACATATTACTTAACATCATACTAAAATATTAGAAAAATCCCTGATCCCAATTTTTTTTATAGCTGTATTAAGTTGATATTTTTAGGAAAACGAAAATTATAATCTGACTGAACTTCGCTCAGAATCGTGTTTTCGAATGCAATGGTTTATCATTGCATTCAAATTCTAAGTAAAATAAAACGCTATGATTCGCACACCTGTATCCTGTGCGGCAGGAGTATCAGCTCATCTTTTTTTTTAATATACTTATAATTTATATTTAGTTGGAACTATTATTTAGATAATTATTTAATCGGTGGCGATAGCGATTCATTACTATAGATATAAAAATCATTTTAAAAAATTATATATATATTAATATAAGTTAAAAAAAGAATAAAGTACACCATATAAGTTTCCAATGCATAATATTACATTATCCACAGAAGTTTTAATACCTACTTATATAAATTATTAATTCTACAAATTTCCAATTATTTTACATACAGTCGATTCATCTTTCGTTGATATTATAAATATGATATACACCATCGATAGGTAGGCAGTATCATTTGGGAATAAAATATAATAATATATAAAAACAATGTATCAATATCGTTTCCTTTTTATACACGTTATGGTGGTTATAATAATTTTCTTAATAAATAAATTCCATTGTGTTACCTCCAACGTCGCATAACCACTTAGTTTCTATGCCGCGTTTATAGGAATTATTGTATTATAAAGTTATGTGTTATTTTCGTTTATAATGCGTATACCATATGGTAAGATGTTTGTCATATTGATGCGCTGATTTCGCCCGATTTCTGAGTGACATAATTCATTACACATCATAATAAATTCTACGACCACTGCAACCGTAATAATGTTATCTACAATATGCATGGGACACCGGTAATTTTATTTGCGATTCACACGAGGCAGTTCTTTCTAGTGATGTATCAGCTACCCGTATACTGTTTACCAGAATATTAAATTACAGTTATATTATGGTAATATCTATAGAATTCTAATATGATAAAACAATAGGTAAAATCATTTAAAAATAAATATTAAAAATATATTTTATGGTTAAGATACATACAAAAATAAATAATATTTAATTTGTAAATATATTTCTAATACAATTATTTCTGAATTCAATTAATCTGCGTAAATGTACAAGTTGTCAATGTAAAAAGTAGTAATTGTTAATCATTTTAGCAATATTAGATACTTTTTAAACTTGTTAATTTATATAATTATATTCCAAACTTCTGCAATATCTGAATTTAATCTTTATAAATAAATTATAAGTATAAAATAGAGTGAATTTTAAAAAGAAAGGGAAGGGATACAGTTGTAAAGAGGATTGTGATGATTTTAATTACAATTTGAATGCAATGATAAATCATTACATTCGAAAAACGATTCTGAGCAAAGTCTATCAGATAATATATGTATTATTAATTTTTGTCTGTACACATCACCAATATCTAGTAGTATTAATATTTTTTTACCATTTACTCATAGCTTACCTTACAACACAAAATAAAATATACAGGAATAGAAACGTAATGATAGGAGGGTGAAGTGTTAACTACAAAATGGAATATTCAAACGTAGTGCGAAGGAGAAAAAAATAAAACTACCTATTAAAACCCCAGCGCTATCCATTGATAATCTATCACAATAATTTTATATTAAAAAAATGGCCAAGATATATGCCTATATATCAATATATAGTGTCTAGTACAAATACTAGATTGCGGTTGTAATACAAGTAGGTAGTTCTTTTCCGGATACCCCGCTACATATGTTTAATTGTGTGGACATGCTATTTTGCTCGTTTTCAAAATTCTAGAGGTAAGTAAATTAAATTTAGGTTAAATTTTATTCAAATTATCTATATTACAATATGCAACATTTCCAACTAAAAACCATTGTAAAATATGTATTTTTAATATTTCTAATTTTTAAATATTAAAAATATATTAAAGTATTTGATTCAAACATGCTATTACGCATAAGTATATCGATCAAGTGTTTAAATTATATATATTTAAAGGAATTGAAATACAATAAATTAAAATTTTAATATATTACCACAAAAATTGTATTTATTTGAGCAGCTGATTTTAAATAACTTTTAAAAAATATTGCATTATAAATGAATTAATTACTGGTGACCTTTTAACATTTTTAAATATATATATATACAAATTATTTAAATTTTCATCAAGTAAATATGGTAAATAATAATTTCATACAAAAATTAGCTTAAGAATAAAACTTATAATAGGCTATATCAGGGGTAGTTTTTGGTATTTGTCTAGGGAGGGGGCTAAAAGAAAATCTGGAAAAGTGATTTTTGTTTTCTTTTAGGGAATGAAATATTAAATTATAATCAATTTAAACTTTAAAACATTAACAACGATTAAATGTTATGTTGATAACATAATATTAAATAGTTAATATATATTCTATGTATATTCTGTGGTAATATTAAATTAGTGTTGTACACAAGTTATTGTCTATGTTTACAAATTCATATAAGGTAACTGATAGGCAGCTTCTCTGATTACAATTATACCATCGTTCAGCTTCAGACCAAACGTTCTAATAAAATAAATCACGTTATAAATTTTAATAATTTTGAAATCAACTTTGATCGTAATATGATGCTAATATATTATACTGTATAGTGTTTGCATATTATATAATACCTCATATAAAATGTCTCGAAGGGGACCATGGCCCCCCTAAAAGACAATACTGGGATATACAATTATTTACTTATTTACTAATAAAATAAATTTGTTTTAAATTAATTATTTACAGGTGTGTAATTGGCCAAAAATTGTCATTGTTCCATAGAACATATTGAAAAAAATATATATATTATTTGCCAAATAATATGATTATAATTTACTATGAAAATAAATTTTGGTCACACTGTTTATGAGTTTGGATAATACATAATTAATATACATAATGATTTTAATTTAAATAGAAAAAGGTTTGTCAAAAAAAAAAAAAAAATAATAATAATAATAAATAAAAAAATATAACACCTAAATATATACAATTAATTTTTAGTTTATTATCACTAGAAACTCATTTTCAATATTATAAAAAATGTGATGTTCAAACTACTTAATATTAATCCTATTTGATAATAGAATATTTATGTTCTTTCAATTTTATCTTAGTAAAGTTAATAAAACATAATATAAATTAATTAATATGTACTCATTTACAGAAAACATATTCTAACTTCCAACTGTAAAAATGATATTGTTAAAAATTATATTGTAAATTAAGAAATATACATTTTTACCTTCCACCCAAACCAACCAAACCACAGAATGAAAATAAATGAAACTTAGAAATAAGTAATTAATTAATCATGATATTAAAAAGTATAAATAAAATAGTTTATACCCATATAAATCTACTAATTAATTAGGTACATAATATAAGATAAAATGAAAAATATACATAGTTAACATATTTATGTTCTCTGGTCATTCATAGGCATCGGACAATTGTGTAGTTGTACGTAATTTAAGCAATCAAGTTTTTCATGCTCAGCAGCCATAGTATACGTATTTTCATCCCATGGACATTCATGTTCGTGTGCATATATCAAGCATTCTATATGACCACCTACTGCAGCCGAAGTGCACGTATTTACATCCCAGGGACATTCATTTTCGTGTAAATATTTTAAACAATTTATATGTCCACCTTCTGCAGCCGAAGAGCACGTAATTGTATCCCAGGGACACCCATTTTCATGTGCGTACTTCAAGCAATTTAGGAAGCCACCGGTGGCAGCCATTGTACAAGTTGCTTCATTCCAAGGACAACCATTTTCGAATGCGTATTTTAAACAATTCAGGTGCCCGTTGCTGGCTGCCATCGCACAGGTAATCTCATCCCACACACAATTCTTCTCACGACAGTACATTAGACAATCAATATTACCATTACTCGCTGCGTACTGACATAAATCGGGCATGCTCGTGGGTCTTATATTCAATCGAAATGACGCTTTCAGACAATCCAAGTGTCCATTCGCTGCGGCTGATAAACAGGTAAAAATTTTTGAATCTACGCTTGACTTCTTGAATAATCCCACATTTATTAATTCTCTACAGCATTTTTTAATATCGATGACTACCCCATTTTTTACATATTTCTTGTAATCCTTTTTGTGTTGGTTAGGACAGGCAAAATATGCTAATTTGGTTAGTGCGAACATCTTTTATGATTAATTATCAATTAACCTAGAATAAAAAAAATAATAATAATCAATCACCTTTATACAAAATATTATATAGTTTTGTATCATATATGTACCACCGAATTTGTGTTTTTACCAAGAGAATATTTTGTATTACTGAAATTTGATAAAAAAGTTTATTTATATTGAATAAAATTTTGTAATAAAAATTAATTGGCTTTTCAATTTTTTTTTTTTTTATAAATAATAAAAAATATTATACATAAATATTTGTAATTAAATCTTCTATTAATTTATAAATTCTAATCATTTTTAACTTAAAAAAAAAAAAATAAAATAAAATGTTAAATGATTTCAATTTGAAATATGAAAAAGATATATATACCTATATTTTTTATTTATGTTTTGACACATTTAATATGATTTCAAAATTTTTACATGTTTAATACAATAATAATAATAATAATAGTAATAGGTAGGTATATCGTATATTTATTTAATATATATCACAAATAATATTAAATTTCATTTTAATATTTTCAATTAATTTGAATAATAAAAATTGCATAATGAATATTAGTCTATAATAATTGTAATATTTAATTTGAAACATATAATTTTAAATATACATTTGTATATTTTTTTGTAATAAAATCATAATTAATATACATTTTATCATTCCCTTTCAGTAATACAATATATTTATTAAGGATTAATAGGACTAATAAACAAGTTTAGTGTAAGACACTTTTATTATAATAAATAACAATAAATATGATATTATATATTATATAAATAATAATAAAAATATATAATATCAAATATTAATAATAAAAAACCTAGGTAGGTACCAATAGTTACATGTTTTTAGAAATATTGTGAAAATTGGGGAAAAAGTGAAAAGATTAATCATAATATGTAGTTTATAGTTAGTAAATTTATTATCAAATTCTTAATAATATATTTACCTAGATTATATGGTTAGGTATAGATATTTTCTATATCGTGAGTTCCTTTGAATGTTTATGAATCTGTATAAAATATGTATAATCTGTAAACAAGATTGAATTATGATTATTAACAAAAAAATATAGCAAACTAAATATTAATTTATTATAAGTTAATTTTATTTAAAATTCAAATTGAAATACTGAATTAATAATTATCTTTCTATAATATATTCGTTTGATATAACATATGTAACACTCAGTATGTAATAATTATTTCCCAATTGATCAAATCGATACATTTTATAACAATTCAATATAATATTTTATCTTATAATTCAAATGTTTAAATTGCTATTTTAAAATATATCTCTATTTAAATATATGTTTATTTATTATTATTAATATATACCTAAATAATAATTTTGATTAATTATTAATAATTAATTAATAGAATCACTAAACTAATAAGTTTATAAAGTTAATTATTAATTTTTATTTTTTAAATTTCATATTTCACTAATTTTCTTTATATAAGACTTTTCATCTTATTAAATTGCCTATTTGGATGAATATTAAATATAGTTTAAATTTATTACCCAATGTTTAAAAGAAAATTAATGTACATGGCAAGTTTGTTAAATTGTATATCTACAATTAATAATATACTATTAAAGTATTAAAAATAAATATACTTGTTACACATGCTTCATGATAGTGAGTTCCGTGCTGTACATTAATATCCAAAGAAAAAAGGTAAGAATGTATAATAATTATGAAATTTTCAAAATGTCGTAAGAATCGTGCATACACATTTTAGTATATATTAATTTTAAAAATGTCAGCATATTTAATTATTAGACATCGTCTAAGTTGAATATATATATTTACATATATAATATACAACAATAATTTAAGCCTCAAATTTTAATTTTTCTTTCACAGATCTATACACGTTTATTCATGGTCCGTACCAATACTAAATAAAATAAAATTATTTTCATTGAAATTTAATATTTGGACATTAAACTCATTATTCCTTTAATATTACTCATGTACTAATTAATTATATTAATTAACATATATGAAGCTACTTGGATTTGGATACGATGTGATATTGTGATCTGTCAGTCCGGTTAAGTTGGGTAAGACTTGAAATTTAAACAAAACGATGAGTGGACTGAATGAATACAGTCCAAGAAATATGCAAATAATGAGCACAGGAATTTCTCTAGTTGCTATTTTTCACCTTTATTTAGTCATTTGTTGGTTATCCGCGTTCCACCGACCCAAGCACTACGATGTTCAATGTTTTAGAATAACTTCGATGCTTTTATTAACTATTTAAACGCGTATGTCATTTACGATTTTTATTACCGGCCTTACTTTTATAAGAATATTCATATATTAATCTTTTAAAATTCTTAAGTACATTTCAGTATGACATTAAGTAATATATTTATCATTTATTATACATTATCGATATTCGATAACATATTATGTTATATTATTATAATATGATGTATTGAATGGGCGTGTAAGAGGGGTAATTTTGGGTGTTTAAACATACCCCGAAATGAAAACTCTCCATTAAAACGTAATTAAATTAAAATAAATTATACATATTTAATTTACTCTTCACTAGTATACCTATTACCTATAGACCCAAACACCACTCCAAAATATTTTCTACCTACACCCATGATAATAATATATTGATGTATTCTTGTGAATTTATATATTTTTAAGATAGATTTTAAAGTTATTTTATATTGTTTAAACATATAATTATTTCTATAGAAATATAAATATAATTATAAAATTACTACATACTTACAAAATTATTTCTTTAGTCTTCTGTTCTTCAATTCCTTAATAAAAAAATTATAATACAGGAATGTCGCAAACGTGGATTTATTTATCTTATCTCTTATTTTTTGAGTATAAATTATTATTTATTGTGATTATTAACAGTGTGACCACCTTAGAATATACACTGGTGAACTGTCAAACTGGTTTATATAGTTAAACATCTGTGGTAATATAACTAAAGGAGGTAGAGATAAATAAAATTTATTATATATATATCGTGATAGAACATCGAAGGTATTAAACTTTTGGATGTATCATATTTGTTTAAAAAAATAAATTATGAAAAAAAATGTAATATTTATTTTTTTCTTTTGTGATTGAATCATAGATGAAGACGGTCTTCACCCTTACAAGGCGTATTTCTCCAAATGTATGTTATTATAATATTATGAAGGTATATTTATATATTATTCTACAACTGTGGCTATAAATTATAATTATTTACATATAAATATATAGGTAATAATTATATTTAATAGTATTATTGCTCTATGATAATAGGAGTAGTAAAGGTTATAGTTCTACAAGCGGCTCGTGCCCAAACTTGCGCAATCAATCAGAATAGTTTCTACATTTTATCAGATTTGTGATAATCACGGTTATAGTTTATCAAAAAAATAAAATTTAATAAAAAGTATATTGAGTAACAATATTAATTTATTTTTATTTGTTAATTTGTTAAATATAATTTATAATTTTAAATATAGTGTAACAAATATTTAGGTTATGAACGAACACTAAAGCGTCACAAAAACGTTATTTTGGGTATAAATTGTCCTGATTTACAGTGTAATAAGTCATTAACTAACAAAAACCTATTGCAATTACATTTAGAGATAGATTGTGGCGTGCAATGACAAAAGGAACAAAAAACATATGCAACTATTCATGATAAGTGTGATTATTGAATTTTGTTTTAATGACGTTGTGTTTTTTATTTTTTGGAGATTTGCAAAAAATTACACATTTATCAATATTGTGTTTATAAAATACTTTTACTATCAGAATTCAAAGAATAGAAATTAAATCTTGAAAATGATGTTCTATGTTTTTATGTGTTAGTGCTCGTAAAACTATTGGCTAGAATTAAAAATTAATGTATTAGTGTTGTCATCGAACTAGTAAATTTTAAAACAGATCCACCGATGTCAGGAAAATACAAATCCAAGCATAAACCAAATTGGTTCCACATGCTCATCGTCAATGGTATTGGTTTTTAATTTCTTAATATTTTTAAATCCCATTAGTCTATGATTTACATTTTGTTTTTCAATTAAATATGTTGAAATTAATTGTATTCATGACTTTTACTTATTATCTGTTACAGATAGCAACATAAAAAGAAGACAGCACCATTATTGTAGAGTTTTGTAGTACTCATTTTGGTCATGATATAAATCTTGGTAGATGTTATTAAACATTTGAAGTAAGGACCATGATTTTATTTTCTACTTTACACCATATCTTTGATTAAAAAAATAAAAATAATTATATTAAATGTTTTGATGTTTTTATATTTTTTTTTTTATATAATTTTTACTTTTTATTAGCTTTTATTTTACTTTATACCTCATAGGTAGTTCTAAATTGAAGAGCTTAAAATTAGTATGAGCATGAGAAGAGCTTTTTATTATATTTATTGTTAAATATTTTACCTTGTTTATAATAATTTTTGTTCTAGTCTAAAATTATAAATGTAAAATATTTTCTTTACTGATCTTAGTATCAATATTGTTGTTTATAATCCCACTGTAAACCATCATTTGTCGTAAAACAAGAAGGTACAGGGTGGGTGCCTATTTTCATTAAAAAAACAAAAATATATGTATTGGAGTTATAATATGATTCAAAGATATTGAGAATTAGAATTTAAATTACTACCTATTTATGATTTAAAATATTTTCATTTTTAGAATTATTATTATTCCAAAATAATAAGTTTTATTGTGCGTGCACATACATTGAGAATTGGTGTAAAATAAGTGCCGATATAATTCAGATATCGAGAAAAAAATTACCAATATTTTAATTTAGTATTATCATTAGGTAAAGTAATATTTAGTTGTACCTCTTAACATGTACTGTAAAATCTTCATAATTTATAATTAGAAAAGTTATAAAAAAAAAAAAAAGAAAAAATTATATTATAATTATAACACAAATATTAATTTTATAATGAATAAGATAATTCCTAATAACATGAACTGTTAGTTCACCAACTTTAAATTTATAAACCATTAATTTATATAGTTGGTATATTATTTGTAATTTACATAATTCATAAAAATATTACTAAAATTTTATTAATATTTTATTTTTTATTTTTCAGAAATTTCTAAGGAACCAACTTCACATATTCCCATTAGGTTGGACAAGTTTTTAAAAATATTATATTATGTTCAATGAGCATAGTAAATGTAAATACACTAATATATTATCTATAGTTTTTAACTTAATTTAAAACAAAAATGTAAATCAGAAAAAAGATGAGCTGATACTCCTGCCGCACAGGATCAGGTGTGCGAATCATAGCTTTTAATTTTACTTAGAATTTGAATACAATGATAAACCATTGCATTCGAAAAAACGATTCTGAGCGAAGTTCAGTCAGATTATAATTTTCGTTTGAACTAAAAATATCAACTTAAAACAGCTATAAAAAAAATTGAGATTAGGGATTTTTCTAATATTTTAGTATAATGTTAAGTAATATGTAAGTATACTTCAGTAAAATTTTCAGACCCTAATACCAAAAATTCCAAATTTTATCAAACATTATATACGTAAAAACGAGAATTTTACGAAATATTCAAAGTCCAATATTTTGTAGAAAAATTAACATAACGGTTCCAAAATTATACCACATATATATATATAGTAGCTATGTGAATATCCAAAAAAAATTTTATGTCTATCTTAAAAATTATCTGAGTTATCGTGAAATATAGAAATCGAATTCGTCGAAATTTCATTTTTCGCGAAAAATGCCGTTTTTTTGTCATTTTTTCGCCGTTTTTTCTACCGAATAGCGTCAATTTTGAGAAATTCAAAAAATGACCTAAGTAAAGTACCAACTAAATCCACTTTGTTACCAGAAACATACCCTATTCGTGAAAATCGGAGCATTATTTCGGGTAGTATTTTTGTACACAGACATAAAAAAAAAAAAAAATCACACATCATTGTAAAACCAATACATTCTTCGCTTCGCTCAGGATCTAAAATGAAATTTCTAATATTATAATTAATGATGTAAGTTTAAACTAACATGTCTCTTCTCAATTGTATAGATTTAATGAAACTATTACAATTTATTTCCATCATCAATTTCATTCTTATATCATTGTAAATTACTACACAATTTTGAGAATATTAGATATTTAATAATACCAGATATTATTGCAAACAAATTGGTTTAATAAAACATTTCGCATTGAGATAAGTCACCAAAATCTAAATCATAAATATACAGTTTTAACAAAAATACAATAGATATCAATATAATTGTTTCTAATTATTTTATTTTAGAACAAAATTTTTAGTATATTACCTATATTTTTATAGTCAACATTTTTTTTTCTATGGCTTAAATAGTTTTTAATCATAATTTTATAATTTGTTTAAAACATCAAGAGGTGCAATGATCAATTTAAATATTTTAATAGGACATTCACGATCAATCATTTTCGCTTTTACAAATTTACGCCAATGGATTGAGTAATGACTAGTAAATAGTAATTAAATATTCAATAGTTTATTGTTAGTTCTTCCATCTTCCAATATTTGTCGTGATTATTGATGTATGAGAAAATGTATTAAAAACTTATGAAAATAATAGAAATTATTATAAATAAAAATAGTTGATTATGAGTTTTTTTTATTATTTTTAAATTTAAATATTTGTCCATTATAGGAAATATAAGTTGATTATTTAGTTAATTAAAAAATAATTCTTTAATCATTTTTAATTATATAAAATACTTTCTTAAAAAAATTACATCTCTTCTGTCTACAAGTAGCATACAATTCCATGTTTGAACATTTAGAAACTAAGCATTCTCTTATATTAAAAAATATATATAATAATATATATGTCATAGGCAAATATTCAAATCAGACATTTTGTCAAATGCCTAGGCAAAAAGTAAAAATATATATTTCGAATACAATTTTACTATTTGCCTAGTCAATTGACTAAATGCCTGTTGTGCATTAGTCAAATAGTAAAACAACGTATTCTGGAGTTGTACGCTGTAGCCATTATTATTTATAATTATAAACTATCTATATACGATATAGTTAACTATAATTATTTAAAACTATAATGTAGTAGAATAGTATAACGTATATATGTATGTTATATAAAAATATATTCTACTCATGGTAGGGTAAAAAATACATAATATAGTAATTAGACATTTGTTTAAAAAATTTAAAATTACCAAGTATTAAAAAACTATGAATTATTTTAATTATAATATAATTTTTTTTTTTAGCAAATTTGAAAAAAATAGTAGTGATTTATTAAATAATGAATATATTTTTTACACAATTATATATTATGTTAAATTTCCTAGGTATTTATTTATTCTTAGTCCTTACAACAGTGGCGGATCCAGCCCTAGATAACGGGGGGGGGGGGGGGGCGAACTATATTAAATTTTTCTTATATAGGAACACAGCCGCTCACTACATGGAGAATTAAAAACTACACTAATATTTATATATTATTTTAAAATGTGTTTGTATATAATAATTCTTTATTGTCTCATGTGAAATATTCTGTAGGAAATATTATAAATTTACAATATTATTAGTCCATTACATATTGCTGTTGCATTTAATTATGGTAGGTAAAAAAAATTAAAAAATTAAAATAAAAAATCAATAAAAATTTTATAAAATAAAAAAAAAATAAAACAAAAAAGTATATGTAATTAATAATTATGTATATGTATTAGCTAATTTATAATTGAAAATTTAACCTTCGAGATGAATTTCCAAAAATATTAATTATTTCTTCAACATCTATGTCAATATCTTTGTGTGTATAAATATGGGCTAGTCCATTTAACCTATCTTCTGTCATCCTGGTTCTTAGCCATGTCTTAACGCGACGAAGAGGTGAAAAATTGCGCTCTGCAGATGCAATGCTCGCAGGTAAAGTAGATCATGTTTTTCTACCCATCGAGTTTGACACAGAGAATGTAGGGACGTTATAACATCGAGATAGATAAACTATTTATCAGTTTATATCGATGGTTTACAACCATTGAACTATATGATAATGTTATCATATAGTTCTACAACACGGTTTACAATATAAATTGTTATCATAATATAATTTATCATAACATTAATTTTATCTAAAATCGATATAAATTAACATTTGTTCGTAAATCGTAATCATGTACGTAATATAATAATGCATATTATATTAAGATTAATTTTTTTAGTGAACAATCGCCCTCCCTGCTTTACAAATAGAAGTTTCGACTGTTTGGTGACATTTGCTTCAGCATTCAATTTTAATTTTAAAACATATATACAACGACCAAATACCTACTGTTGTTTGTTTTGAAACTTTCTATAGAATATTGATTGCAAATTCCAGTTTATTATAAATACTATTACGTTATCTTTATATTAATTTGACAAATTGTAATATGGTTATCTCCATCACTGGACATAATTATAAATTTATAAGTAATAATGGTTACAGCGTACAAGTCCAGAATAAGTTGTTTTACTATTTGACTAATGCACAACACTACAACAGGCATTTAGTCAAATGTCTAGGCAAGTAGGTAGTAAAATTGTATTCCAACTATATTTTTTTACTATTTGCCTAGGCATTTGACAAAATGCCTGATTTGGCTATATGCCTACGACATAAACATAATTAAGAATAAAATGTTATTTTCTTTTAGTTTTATTATTTAGTGCAGATCCTGCAAATCCATCTCGATTTTCATTATATACTCGTATAGAAAACAATAATTAACACATTTTCATCGAAAGATTTTAAATGAAAATTATACATACATTATACCTACATATTAATATTTTACATATCAATTATTAATCTATTTATTATACTGTATACCATTTGTCTGTTAAAGATAATGAATAATATAATATATAAAATACAAAATACATACTGTAAATAAATAATAATTATTTACATAAAGAACAAAATATTTCATTTAAAATTCAACTTTTCAAATTCTTTATAGATTGCTCCGTGAAAGAATACTGTTTTATACATAATTAAGTTGCATACTACTGCCAAAACGTCGACATACAATTCACTTATATCGGAATCACTGCATGGGTTTTTTTTTTTTTTTATCAAGACATGACATTGTTCTTTTGTGAGACAAATTATAAATAATTTTTGTGTAATATATAAATTATAACAGTTATTTTTTATCATTTGTGTTATAATCTAAATGGAATTAGTGAAATATTAGTGTACGAAAGTATATAATAGTATATACAATATTACACAGAATACACATGATTAAACTTTGATCAAATATTTTTAATTTAATAAACTTTAAAACTATGAAAATTATGTACGAATGTATATTTTAATTAATTTAATTCCTCAAATAAGTTCATACTGTGGTTATTATGTGTAAGTATTAAAATATAAGTAAAACCTTACAAATAAAATATTAAATATATAACACATAATATACGATACTCTACGATGATCTTCATATACAGTAATATTACTTTATTATTTAAATTTTCATATTAATTATTTATTTACCATATTTAATACTTTTATTAAAAATATACCTAGTCATACGAGATTAAATTTCTTGGATACTTATCCTTCTCCCTGAATTAAATATAAGATCTTAAGAATGAAAATAAATATAAAAGTATTTTGAATTATTTGTATTTTAATGTTTATATTAGTTACTGGTTACGTTATTATTTAAAGTACGGGATGGGAAGTTATCAATCAGTCTATACCCTATTGTAAAAACCCTAACCAAACTAAAATCACGCATAAGCTACTTAATTTTATTATTTAAATACATATATAAATACTTTTAAAATATAAATTATTTCTATAGTTTTCTGATATTCAAATATTTTGCAAATTAAATACAATTGTTTTAATTAATCTTGAAACAATGAAACATCCGTATGTTAATACTATGTAGCATATATTAATTGAAAATGTAGTTACTTTTAATCATATAATAAAACATAAAACAAATTTGTCAATATCATATATTGATCCCACAAAATATTCCTAATATAAATATACCATAGTATAATATTATAAGATGAAATAAGAGAAACTAACAGGAATCTATGAATAATGGATAATGTATCTAACAAATATACTTTATACGGAATACAAATATTTATATTTTAAATCAATTCATTTGTGTAACAAAAAGTGCATATACAGATAATCTATGATTTTTTTTTAAATTATAAATTAACTATAAGTCTTATTAATATTAAATTATATTTTAATTATGTAGTACAAGACAAATTCAATTATATTTAGTGATCATATCAAATAAAATAAAATACAATCCCAGACTTATTAATAAA
Organism: Tetraneura akinire; assembly: GCA_021307375.1. NCBI lineage: Eukaryota > Metazoa > Arthropoda > Insecta > Hemiptera > Aphididae > Tetraneura > Tetraneura akinire. The sequence goes on from JAIUCT010007530.1 coordinate 21,497, forward strand.
TATACATACTATATTACTTATACTTATATGACTTGAAAATGTTTTGTATTTAAGGTACTTTAATTATTTTATTTTAATGTAAATACCAAAATTAATAAACATAAAAAATCTATAAGTCAAGCATTTATATTATAAAATTTTACTTGCATTGTAGTGAATATAAAATTTATATCCCGTTAAATTTTTACTTGTTTTTTTTTTTTATCATTTGTTTTAGAATCATAATTGAATATATTATGATAAGTCATCGATATCTAATGGAGCCTTCCAATAAAGTCTTTCTTCGTAATACTCGATAACAGCTTGAGGAAACCTTATATTTGCTTCTGATGCACTAATCAAATCGGCCCGTTCTGAATTTTTCCATTTTAATAAAAAATGCAAACCATCATTTGTTTGAGTTGCACCAATAATGGCATCAGGAATTTTCTCTTCAGGAATGGGAAATTGTTCATTAATTGCCGAACGTTGTCGTTCTGTGTCTGAGCTATAACAAGCAATGATAATTCTAGCATCATGATGTATTCCGTCCTCTGGTAAAGAAATGGTATCATCTTCGTCAGATTCCATAGCCATAAATGATGTGTTATTAACAGGCAACACATTTTCTTGTTTCTTTTCCTCTTTCTTTGTTATTTTTTGTACCAAACTGTTTTCATATTCATTAATAATATCATCACATTCAAGATTTTCTTCGTGTTCCCAACAATTTTCTTCATCAGGATATCCTTTCCATTTTAAAAAGTATTCAGTCTTGTCACTGATTACACGTTTACCTAAAATTTTTTCAACACAATATTCTTCATCTGAACTATCAACTCCGGATGATTTTTTGTCATTTTGGTTTTCACTGGATTTAAATCTGAAAAAAAAAGAGAAAAATTAATATTAATATATTAAAGACTATTTGATTAAGAATATTAAAAAATAAATCGATCGTTAACATAGGTATTTATTATTAAACAAATATAAAATTTTATTATTTGTTAATAATTAATCCTAAAACCCATTAATACCTATTATACTTATTTATTTAATAAGGGTATATTTTCTTTATATATTCAACTGTTTACATTATTTCTTTTTACACATAAATTTTAAAGTTTTTTAATGTATTTCATGCTTAATGATGTCACTAATGGCACAAGTGTCTAATATAAAGTTTTATTAACTATGATGGAAGTCATTTTCAATAACTTATTTAAAATATAATTATCTGTAATATAAATGAATATACCTAATATTAGAAAATACAATTATTTAAGTCATTTCATATTTGAAATAAATTAATATTTTTTTTTTTATAAATACCTACTGTGTATATACTAATATACAATATTATTACTTATATACCATGACATATTGGTAATTGGTACACACACAGTGAACAACAATAACTATATTATATTGACATAATTACCCAAACTAAATTTTTTTGTATTAATTACTTTTTAATTTAGCAAAGAATAATATTATGCTATTTAATAATTTTTAATCTATTATCAATTAATATAGTAATATTCCTATCATACTAGTAAATTAATGAGGATTATAATTTTGATAACAGTGTATAAAAGTTAAATTATTGTATGCGATCACAAGAATATTTATAATATAATACCATAGTTATTAGTTTATTACCATTGAACTATAAAATAACTGGAATTATTCCAGTATTTGGCAATATTGTCAGAACGAACGAGTTAGAAAAAGATGGCAAATACTTTAGGTGTATCTATCTCTGTTAAATATATGGAGCTATTGATGGCAATATGAAAAATCATAAGAATACATATTTTTTTCCTAAGTATAAAATATTAAATAGTATTTCATTAATTTCTAAGTATTTGATTACAATATCCATCAATATCTAATAATTAAAATCTAAAACCAGTAACTATAGATTGAATAAAACTATATAGATTATAGGTACTAGATACCACAGTAGTTTTTATATAAGTATTTTTAACTATTTGAAATAAAAATAATAGTAAATATTTATAAATAATTTAAAATTATCTATTAATATTTTTACTTTCTTAAAATATTTCAAGTATTCTATTACTAAAATGCATGGTTAATGTGTGACTAGCTTTGACATCTACATTGAATTATTTTTCTTAAGAGTGAAATAGCTCTCTTAAGATTATCCCATTTCACAACAAAAATTCAATTGTTCTATATATAATACTAGATACCTCTAATTAATACCACCATTCAACATAGTTCTATAACAGCACAACATTGGTTTTTACTCAACAAAAATTAATTATGGTGACAAAACTTATTGTTTTTGGATAATTTTATATTTATTATACATTTATATAATATTATATAACTTTGAATGGATTATTTAATGTATGAAATGATTTTATTAAACACAAGTTAGTATTTGGATTAAAAATTATAAATATTTTTCTAATGTTAAAAGTCATTTAGTGTAATAATATAGTTGTAGTAACAACACAATATTTTAATTTATTTTTAAAATTTAATTAATTAAAAGAATGATTTTGAACTTTTAATAATGCAAGTATTGTTCTTCTCTTCTCTTCTCTTTATATTACATTATTGTATTAGAAATTTGTTAAAATCATAATCATACCTACGACCTACCTATTTTTCCAGGTTAAAAAATATAATAAAAAGTACAACATAATATTGATTATGATTTACAATTATTTCAATTACAATTAAATTATACCAAGATAATATAATATACTTAATTACAACTATCTTATAGCAATACAAATTATATTTATTTTACATATTAACTACCTAGGAATTGTAAATAATATCTTTTTAAAAATATTTTTACACATTGATATCAAATAATTTTAAATATAATAGATGACAACAAAATACAAAAATTGATATTTTACTAATTAATTACATTAAAAAAACTTGACTATCAATATATATATATATATATCTTTATTAAAAAAGAGAAATACAAATAGAAGTTAATAATTGTAGACCGTACCTAGTTAATGTACATGAGTAGTTCAATACAAAAATTGTGACTAATAAAATCGTTAAAATCCTATTTAAATTGATAAGCAATCTATAAATATAGACACCTAAACTATCTATTCAGCATTCACAACCTCTATCGAATAGGATTAGTTAACATTAGTCTTATGGGCAGTAATTATAGGCATTCCAATTACTATATAGTTCAATGGTTATTGCAATTTATATTTTACCGCTTTCACGCCTTAGTACGTCCTAGGTGCTAATTAATTGAAAAGAAAGAAGAAACTGTCAAAATGTAATGTTCACTAACCATTTGCTGATAGTGCAGATACATTATTCAATATTTAATTGGCAAAATTTTTTTTTTTTTTTTAGCCATAAGTTAAATTGGTCATATGAAGATTTTAATTAATATGAAAATAAAGTATTTAAATTATAATAATGAAAAAGCAACTTAAAGATACATACATTTTTAAACA
>JAIUCT010007538.1:0-12056 GCA_021307375.1 Tetraneura akinire
GGGGAACGGAAGTGGCTATTTAATAAGGAGTTAAATTTTGCAATTTACAATATGATTAATATATATTGATAATGGATAATCACGGCTCACGGGAAAAACAACATAGGGCATAGGTTTAAAAATAAACAAAGACAGGTTATAATATGTAATAGTGTACTACGTATTTTAAGGAGTTAAATTTTGCAATTTACACGGTTTGAATTAAATAGTACATAATAGATGTAGCGATATATGAATAATCGTAAAAATATCATTAATTTGAAATCTTTTCGTAGATTCTCTTTTCAAGATAACTTTTTGATCGATTTTAATAATTCTTTTTTTTATTAGAAAAATGAGAAAATTCTCCAGGTTGGCTAGTAGCTCGATTTTCATTTTTTTGGGGTATATAATTTAAAATAATTGAATTGCAAAATGTTAATTTTTTTAAAAAATATTAATGCGAGTGTATAAAATTAAAAAAAATTAGTAACTAGCCACCTTAATGAATGTATTCCTCTAACAAAAAAAAAAAAAAAAAATCAAAATCTGTCCAGTGATAATATATCCACGCGTAATAGTAATCGTGTTTTAATGATATTAACAAGGTTTGGGACTTTGTCTTGGGTTGCATTTGCAAATTCTTAATTGATATTATATTCCCCTTAATTGATTTTTTGCTTTTCTTTGTATGTAAAAATTTTATCTTATATCAATAAATATATATGTTAGATTATATTTTTACATTACTATTTATAACAATTAAATTAATATTGTATGTTAAAATATTATTAATAAGTACGATTGTTGTACATTTTGATTGTAATTATTAAAATAATTATTGTAAAAGAAAAAAACTATTGTAATCAATTTAATGTTCATTATTAATAAATATTTTAATTATTAACATTGTTAATATTTAATTTTGGAGATTCAAACCAACCAAATAGACCTAACCAAATATTAATTTCAATTGTACAATATTTTTTATATATTGTACTGTTTTAATTTTATGTGTGATTACTGAAATGATAAAGAAAATTAATATCATATATGGTACTTATACTTACAAGTATGTGATGTTTTTATGTTGAATTTTTAGAAAAAAAACCTATAGAATATACAATATATTTTTTTATTTTTTTTTCACCTATTTTTAAACAATGGCTATAATTAAAATTAAATATAAAAAGTTGAGGGTCTCACACATTATAGTCATGTTGATTATATCATATTAATGTTGAATTCAAATTCATTCTATATTAATTTTTAATAGGATTGATTTATAATTGATTAAAAAGATATCTTCCTGTTTTTAAATTATTGCCTATTATTTAAAATTTTAAACCTTGTAGAAATATTGATATAGGAATTTCATTACACATATTATTTTAATGCATATTAATTGCATGGAATTTTTAGTTTAGTTGATGAAATATTATATGAGCATTTATATTGAACTTAGAGACTTGAAAATTTTATAGGAAGTTCATTTTTGTGCTATATGTGTATGACGCGGGATCACCAGGGTCGATGTATGTGGTGGACCGGCGTCACCTTCGGTGATGCGGACGACACAGTAAAAAAAAGTAACACTAATTATTTTGGCCACAAAGTGTGGTATCGTTGTGCGACGCACGTATATTTGTCGAAGGACAATTCACAAAATGACAATCGATGTGAAACAACGAACCGCGGTTCTAATTTAACAAAAAAAAACAGCGAACAGTGCAACAAAGTACAAAAGATGGCGGGGTTAATATTTTATGGTGGTTGAATGGTCGGTACAGACGTGTATACGATCGAACGGTACGGAACAAAAAGGCACGGACTCGTCGTCGCGATCAAGCAGCTCGCGTCGGGCCCCTCCAAGTCTCCTTTCCATTGTTGGATTGGAGGTCTCGGTAGGTACCGGCGCGCCGCCTAGGTTGGTGGCTGATTAGATAGTTAGATCGCGTCCGACATCGTTAGTACCTTCGTACGTACCATGTCGGGCCGTGTCATGTATCTATACGGTCTCTCTATGTATAATATTACGTTTTAAATATTTAATAAAAAATGTCAAAATTTTAATCAATACCAACATTATCTAACTGAATTTTTATATAATAAATATAATATTGTATAACAATAGAATATAATATTAAACTTTAAAAATATAAATAAGATAAGCTGATTGAGATTGCTGTGGAAGAGATACAGGTGAGAAAGGATACAGCTATGGCAGGATAATGGTGATAGTATAGGATTATGTTGTATCCTTATTAAAAGTTGAATGATAATTTTTTATTAATAAATGATTAAATTCGAAAAACAGTTTGGCGGATTTCAATCACATTTATAGGTATTTGTATAGATTTAAAAAAAATGTCAACTATAATTATCTATAAAAAAAAATATCAAATCTTAAACTCAAAATGGCTAATTTTATCAAACATTATAGAAAAATAAACGTAACCGTTCCAAAAAATTTCAACATATATTATATATATATATATATTACCTATTTAAACACTTAATTAAATGTTCAATTATCTAAGTTTAATATTTTCTGAGTTATCGTGAAATATAAAAATTAATTTTGTCAAAATTTCATAATTTTTTGGTGTTTTTTCTTCTCGCATGGGGTCAATTTTGAGAAATTCAAAAAATGACTCGTATAAAGTACCAACTACATCCAATTTGCTACCGAAAATATATGCTATTCGTGAAAATCGGAACATTATTTCTTGTCGAAAAATTGCTTAAATAAAAAAAAATATATATTTTCACATCATTGGAAACCTGAAATACATTTTTAACTCCGCTTAGAGTCTAAAAATATAACGAAATCAATTAGGGAAAATTGGGACAAATTGAAATTATATAATATTTAAACCACATACTTCTACTTCAAGTTTCATGAACTTATAACTTGTTAAAATTTATTATTAATTTTTAGTTATAGCCTTTTATTAAACTAGTATTTATCAGTAATTTTGCGTTACTTTTGATAATATTACTAAAAAATGTAAGTTTAAAATTTAAAAACTATCTAATTTTTAGTACTTACCTTGATTTATATAATCCATTGTGTAAATTAAAAAAATATACACCATTCTAATTTTAAAGATCTGTTCATAGTAACCATCAAAAGTAAAGAATGTGTTAATAAATTTTCGATTACATTTTATCAACTTTTGACTCGTACATAAATAATCGTTAATTATGTTAATGACAGATTTTACCTATAGCCAGTTTTTACTTATCGTCTTGTCTCTTGTATAGGGTTATTTTCAATAAATATGTGAACTATAAAATAAATATAAATTTGTTGAATTCAATAATTTGGATTTAGACAAGTGAAAATTTATTTTCAGACCACCGTGAGGCGTTTACTAATGGTAATGGAGTTATTATAGCCGCTCGAAATCAAGCCAGTAGCGCACGCAGGATTTTTTTCATGGTGGGCGGGGGTGGTCAAGGTAAAAACAAAGATTAAGTGAACAGTTTAATCTGTGATAAAAATATTATTTATCTGTTATCTATGTAAAGGTATAATATTATATTCATATTCATATTTTATTAAACCATAGGACACGATAAAACTCTTATTTGATTTTGATGACTTCTTATTACATGACTCTTGATAACAACATCATGGATACCTTGGACCACGGTTAATAGATATTTATTAACCGTGACCTTGGACGCGGTCTTAGAAGATAAGACCGTGGAAGTAGGTATTAAGATATTTGATAACATCGTTTTGGAGATAATTTTTTTTGAGTTTTCCAAGGTGGTTATATATCCACCTTGGAGTTTTCAATATTGTTATCATGTATATGGATAGGTACACAGATATCGTTTAATACGTTTACTATGCAGATATCTATTAGTTGTAGTATAGATAACTGAGTATAATACCTTTACCTTAAGGCGGCTCTCCGTAGTGAATATTTAAGGAGTATTATATAGGCAATAATTAAATTGATTTAATGACGTTTCGTGTATGTGTGTGTAAACAACAATGTATGATTGCGTGATATAGCATGCGGGTTTAGAGTACGCACTCGCATGCACATGTCAAATTATTTATTGTAAATATTATTAAACTCATAATTTTTGTATTCAAAAGACCTAAACTAGTTCCAATTTATAGACTTATGCTTTTTTTCGAAAAAAATTTTAAGGACAGATTTAAATTTATAATGAACTCTATTTTGGATCGTACGAAGCCAATTTTTAATTTTATCAATATTATAACAATAAATCTATATTTTACTTTTTATAAAATATTAATGTTTTTGAAAATTTTATTTTAGGAAATGTACGATTTAAAAAAAAATTCTTAATTATGTAATTCGTACGATCCAAAATAGAGTTCTTTACAAATATAAAATTGTTTTCAGAATTGTTTTTTAAGTAAAACTAAAGCCAATACGTTGGAACTCGTTTAGGTCTATTTCGCCGTAAATATTCACTACGGAGAGCCGCCTTAATATAATTTTTTAATATAATTTATTTATATTATACACACATAATTTATGATATTGTTATCAATTAGGTAATTATTAAATTATATTGTAAAAATGTATAAAACTAAATAACTTTTATAGTTACTAGTTAGAATATATTTTCTAATTGATGGTCATACCATATTTAAATTAGGTAAGTAGGTACTTACAAATTACAATGTATGCGATTATATATAATATATATATGTATATACACCACATTTGATGTACAAAATTATATTTTTATATGTATTGTTTATAAATTAAATGGTTTTTGTTTAATTTTTAAAATAATAAATTTATAAGTTATAACTAATAATTGTTTTTTGTTATAATCGTAATACATTAAGATAATTGTTTTAATTAATTATAATTTATTTGTATATAGGTACCTAATACCTAATTATTAACATTAAAATATTTTTAAAATTTCCATGTCTTGTAACTATTGTTGGATAATATCATGGGCGCCCGTAGAAAATTTATTAGGGGGGGACATAATAAATTTAACGCCAAAATATACTTAATAAAAATTTTGTAGAATTATGAATACCTGCATCAATTCATAAAGAATATATTGTTGCGATCCTGTATATTAGGTACTACGGATATAATATGATTATAGTTATTTTTATTAGATTAAGTATATATTTTATATTACAATAAAGATATGAATATTATTGGAATGTTATGTTAGTCTGGCTTAACCCTGGACTAAGTACAAAATTATGTATTTAGATTAAAATATTACTGGAATTATAATGAGTCACGGGACGTTATGTTATAGTCTGGCTTGAACCAGGACAAAGTACAAAATTATGTTTTGTATTTAGATTATTACTGAAATTACATTGAATGACGGGATGTTCTGTTAGCCTAAATAAAATAACGATTAAAAACAACAATAGATAGTCTAGACGCCTGAGGCCAATCGTATGAACAACAGGAAGACAAGAGACTATAAAGGAGCTCCCGGGACTCGCATAAACTAGACGACCTAGGGGTGGCGGTAAAACCGGTAAACCGATTCGAGGTCGATATACCGGTATACCGTCTAGTTTTTAAAAACGGTATACCGATAATATCGAATATACCGAAATATCAAGTATACCGACTCATACCGGTATAAAGTATCATACCGAAATATCGAAGGAAAAAAAATACCGTCACCCCTAAGACGACCCAGCAGAGACGACCACAGAAAACCAACGGCACACAACACCTAGCCGATACGTCGTCATTACGTGTTTTATTAGACTTATTTTGTAAAACGTATTAAATATATTGGACTTATAAAATAAATTATTAAAATATTTCTCATACTAAATTATTTTAACATCTATACGGTGACATCCTAATTGACGACTGTTGAACACAGTTGGCACGCAAAAATATAGGTCTTTTTTCTTCGTTGATATTAAATTTATAAACCTATACTAGACAGAGCCTGATTTAGGTATTTTGAGGCCTAAGGCAAGATTAAAATCGTGGCCCTAATAGTCAACATGTAGTGTATCAACTCCCACACCCTAGCCACCGCCGCCAACATCACCACCACCGCCATCAGAGAATCATACTATTCAGCCATCTCAATTTTAAATTTTCAATAGGTACTATTTTTCTTTTTTTAAAGCCTATTGTATGAAAGACTATATTTTAATATACAATGAAAAAAAAAACAAAATTTTATTTTCATATTATTAATTAAAAATAATATTTTTTATTTAAAATAAAATTGAACACTTGTGAATTCAGAAATACCTGTATAGTGGGACGCGGGAGTACAAACTTGTTTCTCTTGTTTTGATTCCATTTTATATTTTATTCATTTAGACTTTTAGAGGAATACAGTAAAAAATAATTATATTAATAATAATATTCTAATAATATAATATATAGGTATTATATGTAATACAATACAGACATAAAAAAAAAAAAGGTTCATCATAAAAATCTGAGCCCCCTAATAAGGAGGCCTAGGCAACTATTGTGCCTAATGGTAAATATGGCACTGATACTAGGCAAAACATCGATAAAATATTTATATAATCATTATTAATAAATAATACAATTTTCAAAAATATAATTGAAATTTTAAAGTCTGGGGTGAGTAAATTCCCCGTCCGGGCGCCCATGGATAATACTAAACACATTTATATATTATATAGTTTGACAATTCTATATCGATGAATTATATACTATATTATAGTTATAGTAAGTATATAAGCAAATAATACAAATAGAATTAGATTTTATAATTACTTATTTTTTATTACTATAATTAATTTTTTTTAATTTCTTCATTTCTCGACTTATAAACGATATTTATTCGAATAATACCTACAACTTGTTTGATTGTATAATGAGCGAAAATTTTATTTTGGTGAGAGTCACTTGTAGAAATTTTATTAAATAAAATAAAAATACCCAATGTCTACAAATAATTTGTTTTTATTTCAACAAATAAGTATAGTTTAACAAATAAGTATATATTATATAATAAGTACAAATAGTTGTATTTTAGATTTTGAATGAAGCGAAGAATGTATTGGTTTTACAATGATGTTTTTTTTTTTATGTCTGAAGACACTTTTACTACTCGAAATAAAACTCGGATTTTCACAAATAAGTGTTTCCAGTTGAAAAGTGGATGTAGCATATGTTTCCGGTCAATATTCAAGTTATATTGAATGAAGAAACTGATAAATGTAAAAAAATTAATCGGTTCATATATTAGGTATTTAATAGTAACTTTGGGGGTTGGGCGGGGGATCATATTCGAGTTTGTGACCACTTAATAAACTCATAGCCCCCTTGACAAAATCCTAAATACACCACTGCATAATACGAATTATTGACATTTCAATATTCATTATATTAAAAAATTTAATAAAACCAAACAAAATTTATTATAAAATTATAATTGAATATGTCTGTATTTGGATACAAAAAATGCATAAAATATTTTCCAGAGACTTGTATTCGGAATTCGGATACATTACTATTATTTGCATTGCTCTTTTTATATAAATAAAATATACTGAATTACTGAACATGTTAATGTGAAAGAATTTTAATGTGGAGAAAAATACGAATAAAGTATTACAATATCAGTGCGCCACGTTCCAATGAGAAATTGACAGTACACAATTGAGTACAGTGCAATTATTTAACCATACTGTGTATTTATTTATTTAAATAACTTTACTATTAATAGGCTTTATAGGCTATAGCAATTTCGGGGAAAGCCAAATTACCAGATATGGATGTGAACGTTATTGTACTTTTATTTATAAAATGTTTGGGAATAATAAGTCATTAATTCAATAATATACCTAATATTATTTTAATTTATAACGATGAGTTGATAATGGATAACCACGGCTCACGGGAAAAACAACATAGGGCATAGGTTTAAAAATAAACAAAGACAGGTTATAATATGTAATAGTGTACTACGTATTTTAACAACATAATAATATTTATCTGTATATTAATACGAGTATTATGTTATCGTATTTTCGGTTGTTCCATATATTAATTTTATACAATTATTGTAAAGATTCTACGAAAATATTAGAGGAATGTTATGTTATAATTTATTGGTAATGTGATTTAATACAATATTGAAAATAATAATATTTATATTATAAATTATTATAATTTATTTAACGTATCCATAATATAATAATATTACAATGGAATTTGGTATAATTTTCAAGAGGTTTATAAGAATTTTTACGGGGGCTAAGCCCCCTTAGCTCCCTTAGTTACGCCGATGGCCAAAGTATTAACAGTGTACGCACCTTCATATTTTACATTCGATGCGCAAAATCTGCAAAGACACTATTTATTATTAAGTATTTTGTTCAAATGGGGCTCGCGAGAGCCTTCAAAAATTATTGAGTTTCTAATTTTTTAATAAGATGATCAACTTGTGCAACGGCAAAACCTGCAACAAATTTTCATATTAGGTATTCTAAAGTGTTAATGTAGTTATTGTGTATTATATGCTGTTTTTATCACCTCGGCCAATTTGTAAACGGCTGTTCGGAAACTATAGTTATAATTATTGAAATATTGACTAAGACGTTTTCGCCTATTAAATGTCCCATGACCTACGTGAACACTAATTATTCATTAACTTTGAAAATCCGCAAACTTTCGACGATAAAACCATTCGAAAGTGCCTATTTTCTTCTAATGATGTTGACAGACGATTAAGGATAACATGAAAAGCGCGCTCTGTTGGAAACTGCAACTAGTTTCATTTTCGAATATTCTATAATGCATTTAGTAGGTACCCAACATTTGAGTTTTCAATACAATATAATTCCGTTCTAGACTGCAAAAATCTAAAATTATTATATTATCTATTAATTAAGCATAATGCAAATATTTTTTTTTTTTTTTTAAAAAAAAAAAAATAGAAATCATAAATTAATTTGTTTTTCAAAATAATAACATCATTAATAAATTAACTCTCTCTTCATTATTTATTGAACTATTAATAATGTCACTTTTCAATAATCGAATTTGTTCAGTAATTATGTATTAAAATATTATTATTCATGATTGTAATTTATAATGGTTTTTTATAAGGAATTTTAAAGAATACTGTAACAAAAAGGAAATAATTAATGGACTTGGATAATGCGTTGTGTTATATCCAGGCAATTATTATAGGCACTACGATTTACGATTGTTTTATTTGATTCGTTAGAACTAGAAAATCATTTCTTGAGAGCCATATAGTTAATATTATTTAAAGAATACTTATAAGAATATAACATGTACAAAATTTTTTTTTCGTATTGTATTTATAAAAATAAAACACTTTACTTTTACACACAATACTTTTATTAAAACAAAACTATTTATATTCAATAATAAGTATATTGACTTTGTACGGTTTATATAATGTACCTACTAATATTAATTTATCCATTTCTTTTTTAAATAAAACCTTTATGGCCAACCTCCTCGTGTTGTCTTCTGGGACGCAATTCACTATTCACCTAGTATTAAAATATAATAGGGACGAAATTCACTTAGTACTAAATTACAACAGCAATTCACCTAGTTTTATGGAAATTGGACGCAATTCACCTAACGCCAAATAAATAAACTGAAAGAGGTGTCAACAATAAAACTCCCGAAATTAATAATTCCTATAAAAAAAATAATCTTGACGAGTTAGGAGATACATCAAAATCATAAGATGAGTTAGTACAAGACATTGAAAATGAGGAAAAAACCATACACTTAGAAGAAACATTAAATAACCATAAATATTTGGTATACATTATCTTAATTATGATAAGATATATAATTATCCATTTTATTTTAACAATTATACGTATAAAAATTGTCCAATTTCGCATGAATAACGATAATAATTATTAAACGACCGCGACGTGATTATGTCGTAATTATGCTAAAAGGGAAATTAAAAAAGGGATGGGATGAACAGGTATGGAAGAAGTTATCCAGTTAGCAAATCCAGTATTATTATTATAATATTAAAAAAAAATTGTTTACCTCATTATAAAAACACAATATCGTTACACAAACAATTACATTCAACTCTATATATTATTATATGCCACTCAGTCGTGGATCCAGAATTATTAATTGGGCGGGGGGCATTAGTACAGGTTAAAGTAGAGATGATTAAAATGGATTTAGTCTGATAATTTCATATAATTTCTTTCAATAAAAATAATACGTTATTATTTCAATTTACACTAAATAGCTAGTATATTAACAATAAAATCAATAAAATTATATTCGTTTTGTATCGGTAAATGTAAGTTGCGTCCCAATAAAGAAGTATTTCTTAGGTATATACGTAAGTTGCGGCCCGTGTTTATATCAATGCGTACGTTAATTGCGTCCGACAGAAAATTCGTAAAACCAACATTTATAATATTTTTATGGTACTTATTGTTGGTTATTGCCCGTCAGTATGTCGTATACAATTTATCGCCCGGAGGAAAAAAAAATTAGTACAAACTATAAATTAATATTTTATTTTCCTATATATATATATATAATATAAATGAAAATATCCAAGAAGTAAAAGATACAGGGTGAAGAATTTTTAAATTAAATAAATAAATAATGTACTAACATTTTGTAATTATTACATTTTTTTTAGTATATAAATGCATACATATTTCAATATATTTAAGTACTAGAAGTCCTCAGCCCTAATAATAATATATCCTATAATATAGAAAACAACGTAATAGTACAAATTAAATACCTACTCATAGAACAATATTATTATTAAAATATTTTAAATAATAATTAATATATACTTCTGGATTTGGTGGGGGAGGTCATTGCTCCCATGCCCCCCTTGAATCCGCGCCTGATGCCACTACATGACGTTTATACATTAGGTGTAATATCAAATAGGTACTTATCACTTGAATACAAATAAATATTAATTGCTTATAAGTTATAATATTTCTTATATACCTACAATCTATCTATGTATATTTTTATCGTTTATTAAACATGATTATTAATTTAAAATTGATTATTGAATATAGATGCATAATATAACCTGATGTTGTAGAATGATTGTAATTTAATAAATAAGTAAATAATATAATTATATAATAGTTTAATAATTTTTAATAAAATAAAGACAAAAAATGTTATAACCTCAATCACTTATGATACTTATACCCTATGTGCAATTCGTTGCACAGAACATCTCAGAGATGTTACTTTAGTAACTTAAATAGAATATCACAAGTAATGTGTATTTGATACCTACAAAATAGAAGTTTAATATATATTTTTTTTTTTTTTTTTTTTTTTTGTAATATCTCCAGGATGAATTCAAAATTTATCCATACGAGGTTAAGATTTAGGTAAAATGGACATCCCGATATATTATTTAATCAACCTCTCTGTAATATATAGTTATAACTATTTCATTACATCGCATCTTTGTCACATAGACCTCACACTAATACTAATAAACCAGCTGCAGGAATATTCGCGGCCGCAGTCTCGCGTCATGCATTCGTATTGTGGTGTTGATTTATCAATCATTATTGGATATAATCAGTGGCGTATTTACGGGGGGGATATGGGGGATAGATCCCCTCCCTTGGCCTTTTTTTTTTTTTTTTTATACATATTCACCGATTTATTAAATTGTTAATTTTATATTAATGGTATTAAATATTACAAAATTACAGAATAAAATTATCACAATATTGATATATTTCATTATAACATTGAAGTTGAAGTTGAATAATTAAACGAAGTATTTTTAGTCAAAACATTATAGTTGTTATAGTTATTCGTAGTTTATTAGTTTATTACACATTTTTCATTCAAATATTTGTGGTTTTACCTACTAATTGCAACAGTGGCGTATTTACGGGGGGGAGGGGTTCGAGGGGATCAATTCTACCATACGCTGTAAAATATGTAAATAATTATAGCCATCATATTAAATACTATTTTAGATTCTAATTTTTTTTCCTGAAAACACTTTTACTACTCGAAGTAATAATGTTCCGATTTTCATGAATAGCATACGAGTATGTTTCCTGT
>JAIUCT010007552.1:0-13121 GCA_021307375.1 Tetraneura akinire
CCCGCCTTTGTATATATGTAGTTCCGCCTCTGCTTAATACCTTACATTATTGCAATTGCATTTGCAATATATAAAATAAAATTAAAATTAATTTAACAGTATTTTCGTTTAACATAATAATAATAATTCATTTTTATTTTAATAATTATTAGGCATAAAAAAATTGCATTTCCGATCAAGAATTCTGATGAATGCGCTCTATATCATTATAAATCCCTAAAGACCAAGTTATTAACTTATTAGTAATTTCTCGAAACAGGTGGTTAACAAATAAATATAAGTCAGTGGCCATTGAATGAGGAGGCTGCCATTGCGAGAATACATCGTCCGATTTGACGCCGTCAATTGCGGCCCAACCGTAACTACGAAACACTGCTTTTCTCCATTGTTTGGCACACATCTCACGTTGTTCAGTCGAAATCGTTGGTTTGTAAATAAGAGTCTCGTATACATCCCGATAACGTGCGTTAATAATGGTCGCGGCCATTCGGGCCACGCCGTGTACAGCCATATCGTCTCTGCTTTTGATCACCTTACTGTTGGATATGTCCGCCACCATCTCCAATACAGCGCCATACTCGCTGTACCATCCGTCTGCGTACACGGTGTCTACTTTTCTGATAGATGCCCCAGCGGCTATGCACTTCAACATGTCAGCCGCGCTGTAACACATGCCATCCACGGCTGCAGTGATCATGTGTATGCGGCCCATGTTCTGCGTGATGCCACACACCACTAATCGTGCTTCAGGTCTACGATATGGCGCAAACGGTAAGCCACTGAGCGCTGGCACCAAGTATGCCTGGTTGCCTGCGGCTCGTGCCGAACTGTATGCATTCATGCACTCTTCCGCGGACGACACCAATGCTACGTTACTTTTCAGCCAACATACGACCGCGTTGGCTGTCGACATGGTCATTAGCCCATACATTACTTTAGCCGAACGAGTGCATCCCGAATAATCGGGTTCACAATAACCGACAACGGGCAATGGGCCGTACCGCGTGATGGTGCCCGACGGCGGACCGCGTTCATATGCACCAACTGCTACGGCCGTTCGATCAGAAAGCGTCAATATAGCTTGTCCTCGTCGAACGCATCCTTGTCCATATAGTACTGCACTAGGCCGAGCCATTGATGCGTTCACCGATAGACCGAGCAGTCGACCAACTGTTACGATAATGGCTTCGGAATGATCGTTGCTACATGGTCGTACAATTGGCCACGTGCGTTCAGTGAGCCCTATTGTCTGACATGCGTCAAAATCCCAGTCCAACGTGTTCAAGTTCAACAGTCGAGTGTACGATGCATTGGTTATATCCGTTACGTACGTCTGCCCACCCGTCAGTTTCCACAATATCCAAGTATCCAACGTTCCGAAACGACAATTACTACCCATGGACGACGCCGCCGTCGACCGTTGAAGCAACCATTCTACGGCCGAGGCTGTCCCACCTCTTCCACCACCACTAATACCGTCGCTTTCTACCATACGGCTGTCCGTCCAATGTATCGCATTGTGCAATGCCATGCCCGTCACCGCGTCCCATGACATTAGTGTTCCCATCTCGTTTGTTAATGCTATAGACTTAATATACGTAACCGGCGTACCGTCTCGACACATTTTGTCAATTCCTTCGCTAATTACCTGTTCTACAGCCTCCCAAATCTTATCCGGGTCTTGTTCCACGAGTCCGGGGTCCATTGGAGTTTGTCGTGAGGACGGAATTGAACAGTTTGTCGTTTGTTCGTATTCATCTGGTAATCCCAAGTCGTTATCATAGCTACGTCGATTTATTGAAGCTCTATTACGTAGGGTCGTAATCAACGTCAATCTTTTCGTAGCGGTGGCAACTTCATGACCGTCTATTGACGATAAAACTGTAAAACGGACCAAGTCTGACTCAACACTTAACACAGCTATTGCTTGAAATTGAGGTTTTGTCGTCATTTTGAGATAAATATATTTTATAATATAAAAAACTTGTTTACATTTTATTATTGAATGTGTTGCTACTCATTATAACATTATATTATACTACCTATATTATATAATATATTTCAAAATTTTAAACGATTTTGCAGAATTTTGCACAAGGTTTTATTTTATTAAATAATTTGTTCATTTAATATAATAAAACACTTTTATTACAAAAAGAAACATAAAACAAGTTAAATAATTATAGTTTCATGATTTTCGTTTTTAAATTTTTTTAGATATTTTTTGAATTTTTCTATTGCTTAAAAATAATTGGGAAATGTTTAATGTAATAAGTAAAATACTACTTGACAAAACATTTTGTATCTTAGATAATCAGAAATTGATTTTACAATGATGTGTCTTTATTTTTCTCTTTATGACTGAAGATATCTTATTTCTGCCTTAAATAATGCTCCGATTTTCACAAATAGTAAATGTTTCCGGTTGGAAAGTGGATGTAATTAGTACTTAAATTAGGTTATTTTTCGAATTTCTCATAATTGACCCTTCGCGATAGGAAAAACGGCATTTTTCTCGAAAATTGAAATTTTGACGAATTTGATTTAAATATTTTATGAGAACACACGTAATTTTGAATTTTGAAAAATTTTGACATGAAAATTGTTTTTGGTGTTCACATAGATACTGTTTATATGTGATAAAATTTTAAAACCATTACGTTAATTTTTAACCCTTCGTTAGTCGCGCGAATATTGTAACGTCAGTAGTCGCGCGGGGTACAATTGTACCCCAAATTTATTTAGTGTTATAAATAGTTCAAATTAAAACAATTTTCTGTCTTTTTATTTTTTTTTATACTTTGAAATACCATGGTAATTTAAAATAATATTTACAATTTAAAAAAAATTATTATTACTGCATATATTACAATATAATGAAATTTGTATTTTAATTAAAAACAAGAAAAAACAAAAATTTAAAAACTGATTTACTATACAATCTACAATTTTCACAAAATCAAAATCTTACAATTTTTATTTATTTCAATAATACCATTATATTCTATGTCACCAGATCAATCAGCTGTTTACGTTATAGTATTTTACATCTATTATACTCTATGTCGATGGAACATTATAAAATTGTTATAATATTTTTTAAAAATTTTCAAGGCTTATATTTTATTTCAATATTTTTTTTTTATATATACGAGTATACTCGTGTAAACATTTTATTGTTATACATTTTTTACATTTTAGTTTTATTTTAACGTAGTTGCAAGTTTATAAATATTTGAAAATGAGCCAAAATGTAATTAATTTATTACAATACTCGTCAATTGAACAATCGTCAACTGCTGAGGAAATGAAAATTCCGTGATGGACATCCCAATAAAGGTAAGGGAAGAAATTATACAAAGACAGTATTAATAATAATATTTTAATAAGAAGGATATATTTTAAATAAAAGATAATAATTTCGCTGTACACTAGTAGGTAGGTATATATTTATTATATTTATATAATTGTTAAATATAATAATTGGAAAGAAAATGCGAATAAAATAATATGTACAAATATAAAACTAAATATAATATTTAATTTGTAAATTGATTTATTTAATTTTTGTAGTTTATAATTTTAAATTTTACATGGTTGGGTAATATTAATTTTTAATTCTTACATTATGTAATAAAATAATGTGTTCGTTTAGACTTTCTGAATTCATTATACGTAATATAATCATTTTAAATGTACGGACTTCATATGATATGGTAGATTTATTAATGCTTTTAGACAAGTAAAATTGTTTATAATGCACTTAAAGTGTGTTCAATCATTACAGTTATGTATTATACAATTATTATCTTTACCCTTAATTTATTGTTTTATTTTTCTATTATATTGCATTGGATAACGCATTTCACAGTTATTTAGAAAAATTGATAGAACAATTTTACTTCAAACATTTCCCAAATTTTTTGGCTTTTCTATTAATTTTTATGGTAAAAGTATTGAGAAATAATAAGAATAATACTCGTAAGGATTCTAAGGTTTTCGTTTAAACTAAAAATATCAACTTTAAACAGCTATAAAAAAAATTGAGACTAGGGATTTTTCTAATATTTTGATATGATGTTAAGTAATATGTAAATATACTTAATATACAATATATTTTACAATGTAAAATGTAATCGAAAACCTATATTTTGTATGGCTTCTTTTAATTTCTCAATATTTTTACCATATGTTTAATAAAATTGGCAATTTTGGGTTTTAATGTCTGAAAATTTTATTGAAGCATAACATATTGCTTATTAACGTAATTTAAAAAAGTTACGAAAATTTCCAGTCTCAATTTTTTTTATCGATATTCAAAATTGATAATGTATGTTCTATGGATTAATATTATTATTTATTTCAATAAAACAATAATTATTATTATTCCATGACATCAAACACATCAATCGTTTAGCTACATTATAGTATTCTACATCTATTATACATTTATAGTCTATGGCGATGGACATCATATAATTTTTATAATATTTCTTAAAAGTTTGCGACGCTTATATTTTATTTTACTATTATTTTTATATATACTCATCGTGTAAACATTTTTTTGTTATACCTACTTATTTTATTTAACATTTTATTTATTTTAACGTAGTTGCAAGTTTATAAATAAATGAATAGTCGAAAATGAGTCAAAATATAATTCAATCACGTATGAAAGTACACGTCAATTCAACAATCGACAACTACTAAGGAAATGCAAATTCCGTGCTGGATATTATAATAAAGGTAAGTGAAAAAATTATACAAAGATAGTATTAATAATATTTTAAATAAAAGATAATAATTTCCCTGTGTATTACTATATTTATTACATTTGTTAAATATAATAATTTTAAAGAAAATATGAATGAAATATAAAACTAAATATAATATTCAATCTGTAAATTTATTTATTTAATTTTTGTAGTTTTTAATAAAATTTTAAATTTTACATAGGTAATATTAATTTTTAATTATTATATTATGCAATTAATATTGTGTTCGTTTAGAGTTTATAAACTTTCTGAATTTATTATAACATAATTTCTATATTTTACGATAATTTAATGATCGGGCAATATTGAAAGTAGAGACGTGAAAATTTTAATGGGTAGTTATTGGTGTCTAATTGTTACATGAACTTTTCGTGAAAATATAGAACTCTTGTAATTTTTTAACATTTTTAATTTTATCTAGATATTTAAGATTATTCTTAAAATTTTTAACATTATGTTTAATAAAATTGTTAATTTTGTAGTTGGAATTCTAAACATCATATTGAAGTACAGTGGTGTAGTTACGGGGGGGGGTAAGGGGTTTCCACCCCTCCCAGAATTTTTTTTTATGATATTTAATTATTACGTACCCAACATATTACAGTAAAATGATATTTTCAGTTTACTATGGTTAGATATATGAATATTACGAACGTTGAACATTATTAAAAATTTACTATAAATAATATTCTGCATTAATCTTAATTTATAAAGTTATAGTAATTTTAAAAATTGTAAAGATAATATTAATTTGATCATAGAATTTATTGTTATTCGTAGAAATATAAATAATCGAAAACAGTGATAACGACTGGTTCTAATCCTTTAACACAATTATAACTTAGACTTTTGACAATTATTTGAATTTTATTTGGTTTTTGGCTTATTTCTTGTTCGAGGTGTATCATTGAAGTTAACACCCCTCCTAGAAAAAAATTGTATCTACGCCACTGTTGAAGTATCTTCACTTATCGATTAACTTATTTCCAAAAAGTTACAAAAATATACAGTATCAATTTATCTTATAGTTCTATTTATTTCAACGGTGCAATAAATCTATGTCCTAAAACCAAACAGCTGTTATGAAACTACATTATACGTTTATATATTATATCTATATTCTATGGCGATGGAGCATTATATATAGTTATTGTAATATTTTTACAAATTTCAAACGTTTTTATTTTATTATTTTTGTTTTTATATTATATTATGTGTTTATACACACGTTTTATTGTTATAATATTTTAACATTTTATTTATATTTACGTCGTTATACAAGGTAGTTAATTAAATGAATACCTAGTCAAAAATGAGCCAAAGTAGAATAAAGTCGTATTACAATACTGGTGAATTCAATAACCGTCAACTGCTAAGGAAATGGATTTTCCGTGCTGGACATCACAATGAAGGTAAGCGAAATATTATGAAAATATAGTAAATAATATTTTAAATAATTAATATAAAAGATAATATAATTTCGTTGTGTATTAAAATATATTTTATTATAATTGATAAATAAAATAATTTTAAAAACAATATGAATAAAATTCGTAATATACACATATTTAAAATTATAAATAATAATCAATAATCCTGTAAAATTATTAGGTAGGTAGGTATATTTATTTTATTTTATTTTAATATTAGTTTCTAATATAATTTTAAATAGTAAATATTGGTTGTTATATTATGAAACCATGGTATATTGGTTAACGTATTTCCAAAAAATTACAAAAATCTCCATTCTCGATATTTATTATATAATTTTTTAAAGTTGATATATTAGTATAATTAATAATCTATAATAAGTATTTATATATTTTTTAATTATTTCTAAATATTTATTTCAATAATATAATATTCTATATCACGAAACCAATTACTAATTAGCTATTAATCTACATTATATATCAATATTTTATGGAGTTAGAACATCATAATTATAGTTATTATTTTTTTAAAAATTTGTAACTTTTTATTTAATTTCTTATCTTTATAAACGTTTTATTGTTATACATTTTTAACGTTTTATTTATTTTTACGTAGTTACAAGTATACAATCAAGTGAATAGTAAAAAATGACTCAAAGTAGAACCTCGTAGTACTCGTCAATTGACAAGGAAATCAAAATTATGTGCTGGACATTATAATAAGGTTAGTCAAATATTATAAAAATATAGTAAACCATACAATAAATAATATTTTTAAACATTTGTATTTGAAATAAAAGATAAAAATTTGTTATTCTTTTTTACTATTATTAAATAAGGTGATTTTAATGCCTGTAGTTTGATTAAATTAATGTGGTTTTATTTAAAATTTAAAATTTAAAATAATATTCAATCTGTAAATTTACTAATTTAGTACATGTTTAATTTTTTTTATTATTTTATATTTTAAATTTTAAATAATTTATATTAATTATTATATTATGCAATAATTGTGTTTGTCACTTTAATTCATATAATAATATAATGAATTAAAAAACTATGGAAATAATTGTAATTATCATCTTTTTCCTTAATTTTTTTGCTTTGTTTTTCTATTAAATTTCATAGGGTGACATATATTACACAGGTATTGACATATTGTAGACATTTAGAAAAATTGTTAAACTGTGATTTTGATTATTGAGGATAGTTTATAATTTCACTTATTTATAATTTACACTAAATCAATGTCGATTCATGATTATTATAGGTATAATAAAATATATTATATTTATTATTAATACTTAATATTCCACAAAAGAACCTAGGGTGACCAGACGTCCCGTTGCCCCCACCAATTTCAAATGAGATGCTTTTTATCCCGTTTTAATCACGTTATTTCAATATTATTTATTATATAATGTACGAGTATTAATGTATGTAAATTAAAGGTACTATATTATATTAAAAAAATATAAAACGCAAATGAAATACAACATTGTGTGTCGATTGATGAATAATTAAGAGAAAATATTTTATTATTTAGGTTATTTTACTAAAAAGGGTAAAGTAATAACAAGATAATTGCTTATGAATTTATGATATTATGACAGAGATTTGGACTTTTACTCTCGAAATTTGTGTGCATATGTGTGAATAGTGAATGTATATGGATGAGAGGTTATTTCGTGGGGGGGGGGAAGTCCCGTTTTTTTATTTTCATAATATGGTCACCCTAAAATAACCATAATTCAGAGTTTTGATACCTATACGTTATTATTTAAATTTAGTATCAAATTAAGATTACATAAATAATATTATTAACTTGGTACCTAAGGATATTATTAAATCTAATGTATATTATGTATAATTTAATGTTTTATAAATTCTATTTTAAAAATATGTATAATTTACACATTACATTAAATATTTAGTTAAGTACCTATCTAATAAATTTTTTTTATTAATGAACTCAAAGTAATATAATTTTTGTGAAAATAATAATTAAATATTAAATTCTGTTGTTTATATCTTTCTTGCAACCAATACTTTCAAATATTGAAAAATAAAACTTTATAAAATATACCTTAGGTACCAAATTTATTTATATAGGTACAGGTAAGTCAATATATTAGATTTGTATCGTGGCTAGTGTCCACTATCCAGGTTCCAGCATCCAGGATCCAGCAATGTATAATGTTCAAAGTGCAAGAGCGAGGACTCCAGGAGGGCTGTATCAGTTTGTCTAACATGGTATGTACCAGGTACCTTATTTTATTATATTATTTTTATATTTGTATCGTTGTTAACGTAGCAGTTTGTTGATCAACCGGGATAAAAGTATTATTTTTGATATAGGTAATCATAATTATTACCAATCATCAAAATAAACGTTTTGTGAATGTTAAAAATTAATTACTGCTCTTGATATATATTTCTTTAATAATTATAATAGGATTTTGTTTTTACATTATATTTTCGGAATTTTATATAAATAAAAAATTTACTTAATTTTATCTTATTTACAATACCAACAATTTATATAAGAATTTCATGAATAATCTTAAACATTTTTGATTTTCACATCATAACATAATATTATTAATTGATAAAATGATTCGTTTATAATTTTATACTAATGTTGAGCATATAACGTATTGTTAAAAGATAATTGTAACCAACTTTTTATACAACTCATAATATCATGGACAAACTATATAGGGTATGGTGGTGTGAATATGAGGGTGTGGGATTGTAGTAAGGTGTAGGTATGGTGGAGGTGGTATGGTGTTAGTATGAGGAGTAAGGTATGGTAGTGGTGTGCGGTGGTGTAGTTGTGAGGGTGTTTGGTTAGGGTGTGAGGGTGGTAGTGTGGTGTTGTGGTAGGGTTGGGGGTAAAGTCTGTAGGTTGTGGGTAAAGTCTGTAGGTTGTGGGTTTGTAGAGTTGTAGTGGTGGTGGTAAGGTGTAGGTGTGTGGGGTGGTGGTGTTTTTGGGGATGTTTGGGGGGGGGGTTGTATACTTATGATTACGCTAGGATATGACGATTCTTATCGCATATATGTACAACGCATTGTTTGAGGTCATGACAACACACGAGTGTGTTATGACTGGTTCATGCGTTATGTCATAATCAACATATGAGTTTGATATGACTATGATCTTTTGCGTTATGCTATAGTAACGCACGGGATATGACAAAATCGGTGTTTGCAGTTAGGGAAGTAATTACTTATAAGGTATATATTTGCATGTATGAGGTCATATCATACACGTGCAAAACAACCGTATGGTATGACCTCGGACCATTGTACTGTCATATTATGAAGTTTTATCCCCCCCCCCCAAATTATAGGTGGATACCAATACCAATATAATAGAATCAAGGGACCGGTACATACTGGGCGTTTTAAACATAGATAAAATATAATATAGATAAGAAACTCCCAATTTATTATTTTTTTTTCCTTTGTACGAGTAGTTCCTACTATTGTTGTCGTCACTTATAGCGCTATATGTACATGTCTATTAACACATTACACATAGATAATTCTTCTTCTTTGATACTCTACAATTCTAAATGTTAATTTAAACAGATTTTAAAATAAAATATTTTATACATAATTACAAATTTTTATTAAAAATTTAAAATAAAATAACCATACATATGAAATATATATATTTTATATTATATTTATAACTACATATACAAAATATTACTTAGCTAACATTTTCATTTTTAATATCTTATTTTTTCTACTTTTTCCAGACTTATATTTTTTTAAAGCAATTTCTTTAATAGGATCATTAATATTGCGTAAATCATTTCCTTTTAAAATATTATTTATATTTTTAACCCAAGTAAATATATAAAATGTAACAAAATAATTAACATATAATTTATACAAATCATGATTTGGACATTTTACTAATGTGTTAGGTATCATGGATTCAATAATTTTACAAATATTTTTCCTTATACATTTTTCTGTACATATTTTTGGTAATAAAAAATGTAATATATCACAGAACTGACTAAAAAGCTTGATAAATATGGTTCCTGGTTTAACAAGAAGTTTTGGATTATATGCCCGTATATTAATTAATACATGGACACATGTTGACTGTTGTGTTGTCAATTGCTTAAAACAACACTCACATTTTCCAATTTCTTTACAAATTTTTTTTGAAATATAACCACATATATATGCATGATTTTTAATTATTATAGTCTTCATATAATGAAAACTTAAAATTCATCATTAATGATGGATTGATATAAAAATTTCTTCAACAATTAAATCTGTAAAATGTATCATTGTGTAATAATGTTCTTAAACTACTTAATGAACCATCAGATTCATCATCTTCGCAATTAGCTCCAGGTGAATGTGTTGATGATAAATTATTAACAATTAAACTTTTAAATGAGGATATAAAATATGTAGTTGTTGGATTAATATTCCTAAGACCATGACTTCGTATGCATCCAAAAAAGTTCTCAACAGAATCTTGATTAAAATTTCTAGGTGAAACATATTTGAAACCAGAAAATTTAAGTTTTAACCACTCCTTGTAGTGTAGTTATAAAATTGTTGATACTAGGAGGAACAGTTTGTTTCCTTATTTATGTTGTAATTGGTTGTCCTGAAATAATAAAAATTGGTTGGAAATATGTTGATCCAATGACACTGTCAAACAACATATCAACGAATAGCAAAAAATCTGCAGTATCGGCAGCTGTATTTGGAAGACAATTTCCTGTATAAGAACAAAACATTTATAACCCTATATTATATATTAATCGAAAAAATGTATGTCAAAAAGCATATTATATTTACCATAGGATACTAAGCCTCTCATTGTTGATGACACACGATGTGAAAATACTTGTGCAGCAATATTTACTTTCATTTTCTTCATACAATTTGCATATATATGCATATCTGTTAATTTGTTTAACATTTTGGTATCATGATCACCCACATCAAGTTCATATACCTTAATATAATAAAAATAATATTTAATGAATAACCTGTTTTGCAAAATGAGGAAAAATTATATATTACCTGAACGATATCATTCCAGCTTGCTTCTTGCTCTTGATCCTTTTTCCATTTAAAACGTACATTTTTATCAAGGATGTTATTACGGATACCTTTTAGCAAATGAGGTGGATCGTATAAAGGAATTACTTCAATATCATCAATAAGGAATCCTAAATAACAATTCTCTTTATTATCCATAGCACATTTTATTGATGTCTCTTTGAGTAGAGTACGAATTGCAGACATATTCAATGCTGATTGATCACAAACCATAGATACAACATTTAAACCAATTGTCTTAACAAAAATAATTATAATATTAAAAATAATTCGCATAGAACTAATCAAAATGAATTGTTCAATTCATTAACACAGCATTTTAATTTTAATGACTATTATTATTAATTAATAAACAATTTGTTAAATAAATAAAATAATTCGTTGTGTCAAAGAAAATGATCAAGAAAGATTGATTATTACGAACAACTACTTTTTTTTCAGTGTTGGTTCTTTAAAACGTCCAGTGTGTACCGGGCCTAAGGCGTGCGCCTATATAATTTTTCATCTTCAAAAAATATACCACGTAATAATGTGTACCTAATATTATTATTAGTATTCTATTATCGTTATTTAGAAATTTTTCTATACATACACAACATACCTGTGTAGGTAACATTATGTTATAATTAGGGCTGGGAAAATAAAATATTAAAAAAATGACCTTAGTTATAATACACATAGGAGTATTATACTTGTATATTTGAATATTTCCGAAACAGAATTATATTTATATATTATTTCTAATTATTATTTTAATTATTTATAATTTAATAAATACATTACACACATATCGTGGTGGAAACTGTATACTTGTACATAATAAATTTCTTATAATTAAGAGAAAGATGTTAAAAAAACAATTAAAAAATAAGGGGATAAATTATAAGTTCCCATATAACAAAACACAAAATTGTTATTTATCGAGTTAAGGTCTTGTTGTGTCTACTGGTATAGTGTGATACAATAAATAAAATTATTGAAACTTTCATATTAAAATTTAAAATACACATATTCGGATTGTTATTATATATAAAAGTTCACATAACAAATACATAGTACGCGCCATGCATTATTTATGACAAAAAATATGAAATATTATGAACCTACTTGGTGACTTTAATGATATCTGTTACTTTTTCTGTATATGATAATTTTTGTACTTTTTGTGCATCACCTTTAAATATAAGTTTTTTAGTAAAACCATCAGATACAGAAATATAACGTATTTATAAAACAATATATAGATAATCAAAATAAAAATTCACAACAAAAAAAAATATATAAATAATGTAAATTATAGTATAGTTCTCCAGGAATACAAACACAAAAGGAAACACAAACGCAATATTTTTAATAATAGGTACCTAATACATAAAAATATTATGGTAGACGTAGAATAATAGTACTTCATGTTGGTATTATTTTTTTTTTATAGATAACACATTCAATTATCATTATTTAATTATATTATTGTGCATTAAATAATAAAATGTATATAAGATGTATCATGTGATACGGTCAATATTGTGTAGGTAGAGGGTTAGCCATCGCCTATAAGTGAAGACATCATATGTTTTAAGTTATTATGTTTTCCTTTATTCTTATAGTATTTAATAAAATATACATGTGGCCAATGACGTGGGATTGGTGCAGTGTGAGAAAGTGACCAGATGAGATAGGGCACCGGTAGACTTATGCAATTAGCCGTTAGAACGGCTGACCCGCTTAATTAGACAAGGAAAAGGTAGGACGAGATGGTCGACTAAAATAAATATATAAAAAAAAAAAAAAAAAAAAAAAAAAAAAA
>JAIUCT010007554.1:0-14028 GCA_021307375.1 Tetraneura akinire
AAGTGATTGTGATGATACAAAAATTATTGAAAAAGTTAACCTTGAATATTGGAAAGAAGAAAACCGTGTAAAAAAGAGACTCGGCCTCAGTCAACATCAGCCTAACTCTTATGATTTATTGAATCAAATAATGAGACAATTTAATAACCCATATTTATTTTAATTTATTATATTATTATATTTATTAGTGTCATAGTATAGTATATGTACTAATAATAAATATGTTAAATATCATTAACTAAAATAATATGTAGATATAGATATTAATAAATATGGGTAGGTAACCCAAATATACTTCTGTATTTTATTTTAATATAAAACATATGCATATGAGTACTTACGTTATGTTAGGTTAGGTAAGGTAAATAAATCATTAATAAATGTATCATCTAAATTGGAATATTTATTATTTGTATTAAAAAATCTATTAATTTTTGTTAGCTTCGAAACATAATAATTATCAAGAGACTTCTTTTTGCGTTTTTGTGCGCCACTTAAACACTTCTTTTTGTGAGACATAATAAAAATAATTCTGTAAATTTTTTAATTTAATTTTATGTTTTATTTTAAATAATAATATCAAATGAAATCGACAATAATTACAAGTCGTAACGTCATATGAAATAAAATCCATT
Organism: Tetraneura akinire; assembly: GCA_021307375.1. Lineage (NCBI taxonomy): Eukaryota > Metazoa > Arthropoda > Insecta > Hemiptera > Aphididae > Tetraneura > Tetraneura akinire. The sequence goes on from JAIUCT010007554.1 coordinate 636, forward strand.
GATATGATATTATGATATGGTTATTGGTTAATACAAATTATAAATAGCATAAATAGTTAGGTTACATGCGGTTCGTAAATAAATTCTACGTTGTACGTGGAATCTGAATATAAACAAACAATCCACATGTTATTATAATAATACGGTATTATAATAACAACTTAATGTACTGTAACGGTTGCATTTATACCCGAGACGTCATTTTATGTCGTATCAGCATTATTAACGTGTTAGGCCAGGCACTGGTGAACCAGACTTAACCAGACCTTATGGTGAGCCAGATTTAACCAGTCGAGTTTCAATAGCCGTACCGACTTGCCGAGTCTTAATAGTGAAAACATACCGACTTGATTATTTACTTATTTATATATTAATCTGTTCATCTCAACTATAGAAGCTAGCACTCCGCCACATCTGTGATCTACAATAAACTACCCTCCAAGATCAGGGTTACTCAGGTGATAGTGTATTTGTATTTATTATATTTGTTTTCGTATAGTAATATATTAAGTTTATGTTCGTTGCTAAATTACGTGTTAGATATTGAACGCAGGTCATAAGTTTCTAGGACCTGTATAAATAAGAAACCTTTGTTTTATATCACTCTAACGACCCGGTTCAAAAGGCCGGTTAGTGTAGTGGGAAATAGCCAACCGACTGCTCCTTAACTGGATAGGATTTGATAGGAAACACTGAACGACACCCTGTACTGTAAGGTACGTGGCGTGTAACGTTACAGTACCCAAAATAAATATAAAAGTATACATAATTGATAATAATAGTATAATTTAGTAAGAATCATTTAATTAATAGTAGGTTGTAGGTAGAAGGTGAGTACTTTTATTTATAAATTACATAAAAGTATAGAACCATCGTAACGAAAAATTTAGTGATACCAATTTAATTTCAATTCCACAATTTTAAATTTAAAGTAAAAATGTATTTGGCGGGAAAATACTGTTCAAACCTAAAGATATAATAATATTCTCGTAGTTATTTTTAAACACTATGGCCTATGGGTTTATTAATTTTTAAAAACGATTGGATTTATGCGTGAGGAAAATAATTAAAATGTTATGGTTATTATAGGTTATTAGTTTACTTTTGGTACAACATTTTTTTTATCGAATATACATAAAACTATATATTGAATATGGCTCAAAAAAGTATTTTAAGTTTGGCAGCTATATATGATTATTTTAAAAATAATCAGAAACACCTTAAAAGAGGTGAAATGTCATTTTTGGCAGGTTATGTGTTAAAAATTAATTTTGATCCTGATGGATTAATTAAAGGAGATGTTAGAGCAAGTATGAAACAGAATGTTTATCATGTGCCGGTATAATAATTGAATATATTATTTTTATTTTTGTAGTCTGAGGGCATTTATTTATTGTCATACAGGGTATTAATATTTTGAGTAAATCTTGATTAGTTTTTCTTTAATTTAAGGTGGTTATAACAGACGGTATATTAAAAAATTAAAATTGTTTTTATTTAATAAAAGATAAAACTTAATAACTTATTAAGTTACAGGGCCGTAGCAAGTGGGGGGCGAAAGGTGCCTGTGCCCCGGGCGCAAAAATTTAAGGGGCGCAAAATAAACAGAAAACAATTGAAATTAATATATATATTACTCGTTTACCTATATTAAATCTGATGATTAAAATATTCAATATAGTACCTATAATGAATTATATTTATATGAAGAAATAATTATTATTTCCCGATGGCCCGGGTTATTATTATAAATTAAAAAAAATATGATTTTGCATTATAAGTAATAAAAATACATTCTTAAAATAATTTTGTAATTATTATACAATATGTCAATATAATATTATTATTAATATAATTTTATTTATTACACCTATAAAATTAAGTACCTATTTGTATATTATTGACACGTGTTATTATTCCCATTCGGCCATTCTTGTATGACATTTAATTTTATTGTCGAGTATTTCTGTTTAATTTTATATACCAATATTAAAATAAACCAGCTGCGGGTCAAATAATGATTGTTATTATTATAAAATGAATACCAACATCTATTTTCATTTGGGCATATAATATTAATTAATAAATTTTTGGAGTAAAATGACATTTTTGTATGTTGGTAGAGCGTTACCTTCCGAGATTCGGGTATAAAAAGTATTATAATGTTACTTATAAAAAACATTCGTTCTTTATTACTACTTTCAAAATTTCATACAAACTTACAAACACATATATTTTATATATTAAATAAGGCGATATTATTAAATATACAATATGCGGACGTCGAAAGATCATTTAGCAAGTTAAAACTTATTAAAAACTATTTGAGATCGACAATGAACCAAGATCGAATATCCGATTTGGCTATTTTATCAATTGAACATAAGATAGTAAATACGATAGATACTAATAAACTTTTTGAAGATTTCGCTGGACAAAAAGCACGAAAAATTACAATTTAAATATATTTATGTCTTTAATATTATTATATATTCTGTTCTTTTTTTTACATTTATTTCTAAATTAAATAAATATTAATTTTAATAAAATTACAAATAACTATAGCGATTATATGTTTATACAATTTTTGTTTAGTATTGTATCAAATTTAAAATTAAAAAGAGCCCATTTTGAAGTTTTGCCCCGAGCGCAATAATAGGTTGCTACGGCCCTGGTTATGTAAGAAACAAAGAAGTAGTAAACTGTTAAACGTTAAAGCACAGAATAGATTAAATCTATTTAATCTATTCTGTGGTTAAAGTATTAACACAGACTATATGAATATATGGTATTAACTAGTGTCTAGTATTGAGTAACTGTTATCACTGCCTACTAGACATGAAATTTAAATTTATTTATGTATATTTACAAAAATTATATAGCACATTTTTATTTGGATTATAAAGAATACAATTTATATAATATCATTACTCAAATAATCGTTTTCTTTTATTAAAAATTGATTTAAAAAATATCCCCATGTAATTCTAATGGCAATATATTTTGTTTGGGTTTTGTTCATTTATAAAGTCCTTGGATTACGATCACTAACGTAGCGAATAGACGAGGTGCAGAGTGGTAACCCAGCCACATGCGTATCATGAAGTTGCTGACATACCACATACCTGTTTGCTGTTTATTTTGTTATGCCTTACGTTTATTTTGTAACGCTCTTCATCTTCTATTCTTCACTGTGTTTATATGTTTTACTACAATAATTATTTCGAATCAGAGTTGAATCCTAAGAACGTGTATATAATAGGCATTTTTGTGTTTTATGTATCGTACGTTCGGTGTTTCCTGTACATATTTTATTCTTTCAAGTATTCTACAAAAATTAAACTGTTGTTGATCGTTGAGTAAGCAATAAGAATAATCGTTTGTAAAATATTTTGCAGTAAACGGTTTCGTGATTTTGTTTTTATTATTTTAAATATTTAACTATAATTATTATTCGTTTGTCAGTAGGAACGTAGTATCCATAAAATGGAAGGCATACATCGGCAGTTTAATGCTTTGGTTTGTGAACTGGTGTTTCCATACTTAAACCAACAAGATCTCACGTCAGCATCCAAAGTATGTAAAACCTGGAATGATATGGCATCAGACAAATTATTAGTAAGTATTGAACTTAGATGCCTCGTTTTTGTACATTTATTATAATTTAAAATAAATATAAGTACCTAAATGTGTACTTTTAAACATAATTTCTATATCGATTGCTACGCGGAAAAACTTTCGAAAAGTCGATTTTATCTAATTTTATAGGAGAAGCAAAAAACTATGATAAGTGTTAATATTTATAAATGATCATTTTTTTCACACTTATTTTCTTTTGTTATTTTTATCTATTTTATAAAGCTATAAATAAAGCAATATTTTTATTACTTTGCACAAAAAAAATGACTTACGAGTTTTTGATTTATAATAAATTTGACTTATGTGGTTTTGATTTTTAATATAATTTACGTAGAGGTTTTTGGTTTTAAGTGCATTTAACTTACGAGGTTTTGATTAAGCATTTATTTTTGTAATTAGATGTATTTATTAGGTAAACTAATAGGTATTAATTAAAAATTTCAACCCAGAATGATAGCCTTGTATTACCTACATACTAAATTACAAATTTATAAAACAAATAAACGAAATTTTATTACAATATTAATTACCTACCTAGTAATTTAAATCCAGAATATTTTTATTTTCATAATTGAAACAAATTAAAATTAAATTTTTCAAATTTTTTTAGTTTATGTATAGGGTAAATTTTCATAATATTTCCAGGAATGTTTAGGTAAAACTAATTTTAGCTGTGGAAGATGATTGTATTATTCTTCTTTTATTTTTATTTTTATTTACATTTTTTATTTTAAAATCAATAATTATTCCGCTTTTGTTTGGTAAATTTACCCATTGATCTTCATAATTTAACTAAATAATTATTAGTAAGTATTAAACTTAGAAGCCTCATTTTTACACAATTATTATAATTAAAATAAATTTACGATTTACTACGTAATTGTGTACTTTTAAACATAATTTCTATTTGCAGGTTTTTATTCTATATCTATAAGGATTAATTCTTTGAAAATGTTAAAATATATTAAAAGGAGATCAAAATTATTTGTTGTCTTTTGAAAAATTGCAAAATGCAAAGATGTATTCCACATCAAATTTTAACATTTTAACATTGAAAACTATTCAAATATATCCTTAAAAGTTACCACTTTTTATTCCGTTATTACTTATTATTTTCAAATATTATAAGTGATTATTTTAATTTCAATTATCAATATTTATGACACAATTTTGGGAATACTTAAATTCATAATTCATAGTTTATGTTTAACATCAGCATTTTTATTTTCAATTTTTAATTCAAGTTCTAAAGTTTTTAGTTTTTTGTGCGCTAGGATCTAAAACAAAAACAAAAAATTAAAGCAAAGTTACCTTATTATCTTCTGTTAATTATAATAAACAAATTCTTTTTGAAAATTTTTAAAAATATTACGAATGAAACGAAGACAAATACATGTGATATTTGTTTCAGTAGTTCATAATATTAATATATATTTGAAATGTGTGGTAGAGTCACAGACACAGTCTTAGAAGACTGTGATCCTGATATCTGTGGGTAGAGTAATAATTCATTTCACAATTGATTAGAGTTCTGATATTATTTAGGGTAATATCAAGAACTGATACCATCATTGTATCAAATCTTTTGGAATGTTAATTAACTACATTTTTTTTTTCAATAGTTAACATAAAATATATAACATATTAAACATTATTTGTACAATTAAATAATGACTTCTAAAATATATTATAAATTCGAGAGAAATCTGTTTTTAGACAATATTTAATAAAAATATAATTAATGTAAAATTTTATAGTCTCAAAATAAGTTTACAATTTCATATACATTAATATTATGTGTATGTATATATACTATATATATACTATATATATATTCTTTTTTTATTACAGTGGAAAACAATTAAATTAAATAATCGTAAAGTTGTTCATTGGAAAAAATTGGTTAACATAATAATTAAAAGAAAGACGCAGTGCTTGGATACAAGAAACATGTTGATACCTGAAACCAAATATCAATTTGATAATTTTTGGAATCATTTTCGTTATTCAATAAAAAAAGCAGTAAACTTAAAACGTATATACTTGTATAAATGTCCATCTATTGTACTCGATGTAGTTCTTAAACATTTATATAACTTAGAAGTACTTGATGCATTATTAATGAAGTAATAATTTAAAAAACCTATTTCTTTTTGAATTACGTTATAGTTATATATTGATTTTATTTTTCAGGAAATTTATCCCTACGGACATTTTTTATGATATTGATGACATACGATTAGACTTAAGATATTTGTGTTATATGAAAAATTTAACTGAATTAAGAATACGTCATAAAAATAGCTTGTTATTTAGTTATGTGCCATTGCCATTTGCAAGATTACCAAATTTAAAAACATTAGTTAGTTCATTATTTTTTATACTGTTATAAAATATCATATATTATTATTAATTTATTATATACTAAATTTTTATATTTATATTTTTAATTTAGGCAATACCTTCCAATGGAATAATGTTTCGTAATTATGGCATATGTCACAGTTTACCTAATTTAAATACAAGTTTAATGCGTTTGGAAATTAGTGACTGTAGTTACACGTTTAATAGCAAAGATATTAATTTATTTTTAAAACTATGTTTGAATTTAAAATGTTTAATATTACAATTTTCGGGAGTAGAAGATTATTTTACATTGGGAAATGATGCCAGAGATACAAAAGTTCTTATAAATACAATAATGAATCTAAAAAATCTTGAATGTTTGGTATTAGCAAATATATGGAACACTTTAATTGAAGTTGAAGACTTCAAATTGGAAAAATGTGCCAATCTTAAGAAATTATACATTGAGCTTTCTTTATGTAAAAATGTAATTATATCTATCAATTTAAGAATCTTCATTATATATAATGATTTAATAGTACATATATATAAAAAGTGTCCCACAAGGTTTGTTCCGGCTAATAACTTTTAACCAATTGCATATTTTAATATCACAAAATTTATATTAATATGAAAATAAACATTATATAGAAAAATGTGATTTTAGATTCTGAGCGTAGCGAAGAATATATTTGTTTTACTACGTTGTGTCTTTTTTTTTTTTTTATTTCTGAAGACACTTTTACTACCCGAAAGAATAAACGGCAATATATTAATCAATACCTACATTATCTGACTGAACTTCGCTCAGAATTGTTTTTTTCGAATGCAATGGTTTATCATTGCATTCAAATTCTAATTAAAATTAAATACCATGATTTGCACACCTATATCCCTGCGGCAGGAGTATCAGCTCTTCTTTTTTATAGATGCAAAAATCACATTTTAAAAATATGTAATAGATCAAGTTATTGGTTTGGACAAATCTTGTAGGACACTGTATATATATACACCTATATATATTTTTTTTTTATATAGGCATGTCACATCAATCACTTTCTGATTAAATTATTCAATACATTAAGAAATAAGCTTACAAGTCTAGAAGTTGGTTACCAATTAATGAGTAACTGTGAAAAGTGTATTCTACCAGATGGTCTTAGATGTAATATTAATGGTATACCTGTACAAGACATTACATTACAGATATTAGACGGACATGAACCTAATTTAAATGGTGTGACAGACAGAAATATAATATATGTTACTAAATCAGAATTAAAGATGAAGTTAAAAAGAATGATGCCAAGTACAGAAATTACTTTTTACCATTCCTGGGTATATAGTAAACTCAAGAATTATTGTATAATGTAGATTTAAATTTAGTTTTAATTATATTTCTTTATTTGTTATACCAACTATACTAGTATACAAGCATAAACTCATTAATTTTACATTTTTTAAATAGATAAACTATTTTATACATATTTGTTTAGGATTACATTAACATGTTTTTTTTTTTTTTTTTTTTACTGATGTAAAAGTAATAATAGATAATATAAAAATCTTAATTAGATATTGAATTTTGTTTCATATTTTGTATTTTTGTATCAGACTGAATAATAATGTAATGAATAATAAGCCTGGAATAATAAAAAATATTACATTCTTAAGAAGTATTTAGAAAAATAACAATTAGATATTTTATAAAATTTACAGACATTTTCTAAATGTTCTGTTTGAAATGGTTAGCCAAATTAGATAAATATCAAAGTTTATTTAAAAAATTTAGATTAGTAGTTGTTACATGACTGTAAATGTATAACATCTCATGTATTAATTATTATTGTTATACTATGTAAAAAATACTTATCTTAATGGATTATTATTAAAATATAAGATTAAAAAAAAGAGCTAATACTTCTGCCGCAGGGATACAGATGTGCAAATTATAGTGTTTAATAGTAATTAGAATTTGAAAGCAAAGATAAACCATTACATTCCAAAAAACGATTTTGAACGAGGTTCAATCAGATAATGTAGATATTGATTAAAATTTTGATATTTTTTATTAAATGTTTAAAACCAAAAAATTTTATTACACATATAATGTCATAAGCAGTGACAGCGCTAGTTTTTGCGGGGCCCTGGGCAAAGTAAATTCAAACGTATATAGAATTTGTTCTTGAATTTGAATAGCTTAAGTATACGTCGAATAGTATGTAGTAGAATAATTAGTTTAATATAGATAACAAGTTAAATGTGTTTAATTATTGTTGTATTAGTACAAGGAATAATAGTATAATAAATACAAAAATAAAAATGTAGTTAAATATAATACATTTTTGTTTTTTCAATACCTGGTCAATAAGTGTTGCTATGTTAAATATTTAAATTTTAAAATTTTATTTAATTTTTAATTTTAAAATTTAGAGATAAGAAAAGCGGGGACTAAATACATTTGTGAACCGCAGGGACCGGGGCAACTGCTCATATCTCCCCCATTTAGCGCCGTCCAAGGTCATAAGTACCATATAGGTACACATATGATATAGTACATAAATGAACACCCTCTAAAATTTTCAAGTCTTGAAGTTCAATATATATGCTCATAAAATCCCTTATCTCCTAAATGCCCATATCTGACAGAATTTTGATCAAAATACTTTTTTTCGTATACGATGGTTTATCATTGCTTTCAAATTCTAATTCAAATTAAACACTATGATATGCACACCTGTATCCTACATCAGGAATATCAGCTCTTCTTTTTTATACTTTAAAAAAAAAAAAAAAAAAAAAAAAATTGTAAATATAATTCACAAATAATTGGAGCCAGGGACTGGAACCTTTACAATTCTTTTGATTCTGGTTCTGCTAAGATTTTATAATAAAATATTTTACGGTCTGAGTTTCGGTTTTGGTTTAGAAATATGGTTAAATGTGGTTTAGAAAATATGAAATTGGGGTTTTAGTTTAGGTTAATGCTGGTATTAACCAATTTATATATAAAAAAAATTTTAATTGTTATAGTTGTTTAGCAATTTACATTATTTGAAAAGTAAAGGGCCAAGGTGGTTTCACACTTTAGCGGTCATATTTTAATATTTTTTAATTTTTTTTTTATAAATAAGCAATCATATTAAACTTAAATAGCACTAACACTAAACACATCATAAAGACAAACTCATAAAGTACAACTTATAAAGAAGTATTACCTATACAATTGCTACATATGCACTATTTTTTTTTTTTAATTTTTATTGTTTTGAATAAAAACAAGATTGAACAAGATCAATTAAAAATACCATGTAGCAACTAGGTATACATTTTTCTTATATATTACTTTAAGAAATCTAATGATATTAACAATTTGTACATCAAAATTATATTCTTCTAATATAACCTATTTTAAGTTTTTGTTAATTTTTTGTCATTGTATTTTAATTTAATTTGAATTGGAATGAAATTGAAGTTCAATTCAATAAACAAGTATTTAGTTTCATTTAAATCATGCACTATAAAAATAGGTATTTTGGTTGTCTAGGGATCTTGAAATATAATCTCTTTCAATTAGTTCTTCAACTTGTTTTTTGACTTCAACTGATGAAGGTATATATTGAATTTTAAGTTGTTTAACAATTTCCACGAGTAAATCATTATGCTATATATATATAAAAAAAATATTATTTCTATTAACATCAGAGTATAAATCTCGTTTTTATTATATTTACAGTCATTTTTCTTCGCGATTTCATTATTCGCATTATAGCAGCTTCAATTAATTGTTTACGTTTCTCATTTATTTTAATTTTTGTTTCTTTCCGTTCTAAGTCCGTTTCACAATTTTCTCTGTTTGTTTAGATTTTTATTCTGAAATTCATTACTATTAAGTAATTATAATAATTAATAGTAAATAAATTATATATATATATATCCAACCTATGTAATTTAGATGTAAATGATTCATTAACACTAAATTCATGATTTAATTCCATTTCTTTACACATTGGACTTTTTAATAATATTCGTTGCGTGGGTTTCCCTAATGTTAGTGACTGTAATGCTCTAATTAAATCTTTTTCAGGAATCCCAGTTTCATTTTGAATATCCTAAATAAAATTAATAACATTCATATTTAATTAAGACGAATAATATTGATTAATATAATATTAAACAATAAATTACTTCAAAAGTCAATTTTTCTTGAGTATTGAATAGTAAAAGCACACACATTTGATAAGTAGAAACTTGAATTATATATTTTCGCTCAGTAGATTGTTTTTTAACAATAGAATTGGCAAATTTACTTATTAATGTTTCAGCATCTGATTGTGGTAGGTACATCATAAAATGTAACATTTAAATCTTGTGTATAAAGTAAATTAAAGAATTATTGTATAATGTAGATTTAAATTTAGTTTTGATTATATTTCTTTTTTTGTTATACTTACTATACTAGTATAATATAAAATAATAATAACAAATTATTGAATTCTAATAAAGTAATAAATGATTTTAATACAAATATATATAAATATATTTTAACAAAAAAAGTACATTTTAAAATTAAGTTAATTTTTAATTCTAAACATTTACAAATTATTTTCCTTTTAATATATTTTATTTATGTAACGAACGATTATGTTGACCACCTTTAATATGTTTTGATTGCCAATTAAATGTTCTTAAAAGTTTACAATTAATTAAACACTGAATGAGAAATTCTAAGTAGCATAATCATTCATTATTAATATTAATTGATGGTATTAACTTTTCATTGATTTCATTTTTTATTTTAAACCCTATTTTCTTATAATGAGATTTTTTTGGTATACATTTGTTTATAATTATTTGAGCTGAAGTTACAAAATTAATTAAAATATCTGTTGGTTTTTTTAATTTACAATTATTTGTTGGTATATTAGATTCAAATGTTTTATAAAATATTAAAAATTCTTTGTCTGTAAAATATGATGTATTATCTTTTAAAAAGATTAATTCATATTTTTCACAATTAAATTTATCAATTAGTTTTTTACCGAGATATCCTGAAAAATATGCGTTAGAACACGTTTCTAAATTTAATTCATAAGAAAACTAATTTCTATCAAAGGAACTAAATGATTGATGAGAAGAACAAGAATCAGATGTATTAGAAATATCACTTCCATAGTTAAATTCAGCATTATTAGTTTTTATAGGTGTATTATTTAAAAAAGTTGTGGAAGATAGAAGATTAAGGTCATTATCAGATTTGCAATTCGAATTTTCAGTTGAGTTCATAAAATTATGTTTAGCAAGAATTTTAAAGCTTGTTCGAAAAGTTCGCGCGGTTGGATTATTATTAAATCCACCTCGTTACCTATAAATAGAAAATGTATATTCTAATATGTCCTGATTTAAACGGGAAGTTAAAAGATATTTAAAACCTAATTCTTTTTGATTTAAATATAACAAAATAATAGAATTTAAAGTCCAAATCATACCATCAAAACAAAATATTTTGACACCATATCTTTTGATAGGTTTACATAACTCAAGATCATTTAACCAAAGTTTAGCATTAATTAAAAAAATTAGTTGGCTAGGGCGTTCATTAGAAATCGCAAGAGAATAATTATTTGATGAATATAGATTTTTACTATTAAAAATATCAAATAAGTTATTCATTTCTTTAATAAAATCTGCAGTAGCTGCAGCTGTTTTAGATTGTATTTTGCCAGTATTTATACATGTTTTTATTCTGATCCGGTGCAAAATAATTAACTAACGAAAAAATAAATTGTAATCATCTATACATTTCAAATTATATGCCAAATTCCCGCCGTTACTATCCATCGTTGTTATTCGCGTAGATACAAAATGCTTTAGAACTAAACGTCGTTACAATATTTTCCAACTACCATTTGGCCGTATTTAAAACATCGTTTGATACCCGTTATCATACACGATTTTATGATAAACTGTTGTCATTTTTGAATTGAAATTATTTTTTACATTACTGCCTTACGGGATCATTCGTGATGTTATGATCGTTGCATTTTTTAATATATTCAACAAAACGCCAAGTGTGAAGAAAAATAGTATATTACTACCATACAATAACGTTTACACGGGACAACGTCAAATTTTAAAAACATTCCCTCGTGCTAAATACAATTATTGTCAACAGAGTCAAATCGGAAGGTTAGTACTAATTATAATAATTATTTACACGTTTTAAATATAAACAGTTCTAAGAAAATTATATTATATTTTAGTTTATGCAAATGGCAAACGTGCCAAATCTACTGAATCACAAATTGCAACTGTTGATCATATCCGAATATTATAGTATATAATATCAAAATCACTAATCTACCAACGATACAATAAATCGGGTATGAAATACTAAAAGGCTAAAGTGTAACAGTGTATAATTCTCTTTTCTGATTATATTATAAAATACAAATGATGACCATTGATTAAACAAAAGTCATCAATTGTATAGTTCATGTCTACCTTATTAAAGCAATGTTGTTTTACAAAATAAAGGTAAACGTGAATTATAATGCACTAACATAATATGTATGTAATTATTATATTTAAAATTTATATAGTTTTTTAATTTTAATTTTTTTTTTTTTTTTAGTTTTATTAATATAACCTGACGTGTTTGGCAGTGTTATCATTGTTGTGTATAACCGAAGCATACACTAATTTTGAAATCTCATATATTCGTATGACTCGATGAAATAATGAAAACTGTGAAACTAAACGACCAACGGAGAACTTTATTGGGTAAGATATGTTTATGTTTAACTTAAAAAACATTTAGTCTATGAACTATTGGTGTGAGATTATGGTATATAATGTAATTAAATAATGCATTATTGTTTAATGTAACAAAGAAAACATATAATTAAAAAGTAAATAATAATTTTTATGTTTTATACAGCGTACAGCTATAAAAACATATGGGTAAAGGCTCGAGTACATTGTTGGACCACAACTACAGAAGCATAAATTTGAATCCATGTATAGAACAAATGGCATATACCGACCGGTAATAATTAAATGATCATTTAATACATATTAAAAAGTAAATAATAATGACTTATTTGTATACAGCGTGCAGCTATAAAACCACCACTGAGTACACAAGTTCATTGTTGATGCACAACTGTAGAAGCAGCCATTTGAATTTCATCTTTACAATGTGTTTCTTAAATTGCATAATATACATGTTCAAAATGTCAAGAAAACAATTATTTCCTATGAAAGTAGGAGTGAGTAAATCACTCAAATTTAACTACCAATGGAAGACTATAATAAGTAATTAATGTACTGTTTAAAATGTGTCATAAAAAATAAATAATTTTTTTTTTTTTCATATTGTATATAGAAAATATAGAATGCAGTGTTG